>JASXSY010001776.1:0-176602 GCA_034509805.1 Sipha maydis | reverse complement strand
GAATCGTTTTGTCAAATTTTGTGTTCATACGTTTTGTAGTTTTTGAAATGTATCAATCAGTAAGAGAATGAATGGTATTTGAATTATACGGGTATACAGTTTATTTTTTATAAACATTTTATTAATTTTTAGTACTATATATTTATTTTCCAAGTCATGCAGTCAGATCGATTGATTGCATTATAAAGTATGCATTTCAATTACGTTCTGCTAATCTCGCGTGTATTGGTATTTACACAGACGTATAATTAATTTTATGTAGTAGTAGTCGTTGTAGATACATAGTACATAACCGCTGTGTAGTGTTTAAAATCGTATAAATCTCGCAACTAATGTACTGATGTTCTGAATCGCTGTAATATATCATTAAAAGCGATCTTCAAGATCTGAAGTGACCTATAATTAAAAACTCAAGCGCATTACATTATTATAATATTATACGTTGCTACACTTGACGTGTGTTTCTGCGTTGGTTTAATGCACATTATAATTATAATACAAAGGTTCACCTGAATCGATGTGTATATTAAGTTTCGTACGAGCTTAATTAGTGATTTTTTTCCGCGAAATTATTGCGCAGAGATGTGAAGTTATTAAAAAAAAAAAAAAAATGTTTTAGAGTGTACGTCTCGAAGGAGGTCAAATGAAACAATGGAACGTTTAACCTTTTAATGACTTTTTTTCAGCTAAAATTATGCGCTTTTGGCTTATATATTTCGTTCTTGTAGCCATATTAGGGGCTACACGTATGTTACGGTTTATAGGTAAGCGAGACATGATATAATATTATTGTTCATCGTTCGCAATAACAATCACGGCAACTGTATCTAATGCGCACCGCTAGTGTGTCAATGTCGTCGTCGAATTATCATTTTTATATTTTTTCTTTTTTCCTAACACCACCACCGTTGTTACAGATGTCCGGCGTCTCTTGGTGGCTCCTGTGTTCCGGTTGGGCGTCCGATTGCTTTTGGGATCGTTTGACCTGGTCCGAGATATGCCGCTGGATGTGTCTGCCCGTTTTGTTCTCCATCGATTACCAGGCGTTCTTTTTCACCTGTCTAGCCGCGGCTCGCAAACGACAGTGGTTGGAGGCGTTCAACCAAGGTCGGTTTTGCGATGCCGTACATCGGGTACGGTACACCGTTATTATATATTCGCGCAGGGTTTTTCAGAAAAACGAGAACATTTGAAAAATATAAGTAAATGTACGCACACAATTTGATCATCGAAAACAGAATATGTACAATATGCGCTAAGAGTTCAACGGTTAAGAGCATCATTTCAGATTATTTTTATGAGATAACCGTGTCCATTTGTTCGTATACATTCCTGAAATTCATCGCTGACATTGCACGGTTCTTTCAAATACCAAAGAAGTCCAAATTTTGCTGAAGACTGTATCGGACAACGGATCGCGGCTACTGCGTGTTAGTGAAAAAATAACGGAAAAGATAACTAATAACCTTAATTTAGGCGACAATTTGTTAATGTTGGACGTAGGTACATTTCCATCTCAGGAATGTATACGTACAAATTGACATCATTTTAAGACATGACATTTTTAATCTTCGGACTTTTAATGGTATAAGATTAAATTCGGTTTTTCAAAGAAAAAAAAAAAGAAAAAAGAAAAGAATAAATTATTTGTTCACAAAATTTAATACTCTCAATTTATGCATAGCGTATATATTTATGTATATTTATGTATACTAGACACATTCAAGTCAAAAATACGGAACAAGAACCGTTTAACAACGTATCGTGTTTTTTAAGAAAATTACTAATCGAGCATATGTTTTAATTTTTCTAGAGCGATTTTGGTGATTTCCGACTAGCTGATCATGCGGATTATCTCGAGAAGTTGGCGAAGAAATATCAACGGTCCATATCGAAAAAACTTGTTTCCGAATTCGATGCGTGTTAAAATCTTTATACCCGCAAGAGCATAATGATAACATATGATATGCGCGTGGGCTTCAATTATGTAACGAAAAATGATTCGTAACGGTCGACGAGGATCGACCCTAGTATAATCTAAAAGTTTTGCTATTGACTTGTAATATAAAATCATAGTTGAATTCGACATGTTTGTTATCGAAAAGTAATGTACCAACTGTAGATTCTTACACATTCTTAGTTGTAAATATTGATCGACCCGCACGTCATGTTGTGTATATTTTATATGTTTAAAGAGTGAACATCAAACGATCACAATAGTGGCTTGAAAATATTTTCTATAGCGAAATGAGATTTGTTAGTTTAACAAAATGTGAGTGCAATGTAAATATTCCAGTAAAGATTGGGATCTAAACCACCGTAACGATTTTCGTCTGCTGTCGTGACGCTATAATATGATGCGAGCGCGAAGGTGAATAATTTTGACTACCGATTAATATTATGTAAAACCATTGATTAAATATACATAAATAGTCTATGAATCCGGTTAAATATTCATGCCATGGGTTAATAGATAGCGTGTGACAATTTGAAAATGAAAGATGAGATTTAATGAGGAACACATTTATGCACAGGTGGTTTTATCGCCGATTGGTTATCGTATAAAACAGGTTTGAGTAATAGAAATAATAATATTTTACCAACAATAACAATAACAATAACAAATACCTACGTTGTTGGATATATCGTTTTTCAATAATCTGTAATTTTTGTTATAATGTTGTACAATTTTAAAACGTAACCAGCGGAAGGTGCTATTTTAATTTGAATTTAAAACAGTTTAACTAATCGGTAAAATCATCATGTTGTAGGTATCAAACGTATCATGTTCTATTTTCAATTTAATCCTCATTATAATCTCACTATAACGATTGAAAAATGTAATTTAAATAAATTATAATTTATTATTTATTGGACTTGTATACAATTTTGACAAGAAATGCTTGTGATCTAAAATATACAACTGATTTATAAAATAGGTATACAATAATAAATATTTCATGAACATCATTATATTTTTTCTTTTAAATACAATCATAATAAATATAATATTAAAATTATAATATATTTGTTAATTACTTATTTAAATTTTTTTGTTGTGATACATAGTACATAGTTAAATAATTTATAAATATTTATACTTAGTATTGTCTTGGTGAGTGGTATTTATTTTATTTAATGTAATTTGTAAAATAATTAAATGAAAATTGTAATTTTTTCAAAACTGAACTGAAAAATCATAGATATCTGTAATTGTATTAAAACAAAATAAAGGTTACAGGGTGAACTAAAAGTTCTTCCATGTCACCAGCCCTCTATCTTAAGATATTCAAAAATTAAGTTCGTAATTTGTACGAATTTGACAGTTTTTCAGAATAAATTATTTTTGTAATAATCAAAGAACTGTGTACATAAACATTGATATAATTTAATAATATGTTATTCATTGTTATTATAAAAAAGATTATATATAAATGCAATTTCGTCTTTTTAGTTTACACTTGACTTATTTGTTTTATATTTAGGGTTATATTTTCTTAGAATTTTTTTAAAATAAATTAAATAAAAATTATATATACAACAGCATTTATTCTACTCTAGCACAAAGAATTTATAGAATATGTCAATTTAATATACTATCTGAAGACAAGCAATTAATTCTTTCTACTTAGTAACTGATTAACAGTCTATATAGTATAAAATAAATTGTAAGTATTTGTCTTTTATTATAATTATTTTGCAATAATTATATTTTTTTTCTTCATATGAAATTAATCTCACTTTAGACCACAATGTATTTATTTATTGATTTATTCAATTTTTAATTTTTTACTTTGTTTTATATTTTATTTTATCATTTAATTACGTTCAAATATCTGATGTGTGTGCAATCATCGTAAAGTATTCATCTAAAGAAAATTGAACAACTACTACTAGTCTTTTGTTCGAAATTTCTTAATTTTAATGGTTCTGGTTAAATAAATGTCTAAAAATAACAAAATTGTCAGCATTTATTAATATTTTATTTTATTTGCGTCAGTTTAGAACTAACGGCCAAGTAGGAATAGGCAGTAAAAAATGTACAGTTTGCTGGCTATAATAACGGAATCTAAGCATTTTTTGAATTAAAAAATGTGAATTTTCTTTGAATATTATATTGCATTACATCATAGGTCAAAGTCCGAGTACGTTGTGGATTAAACCAAATAAGTGATATTAATGTGATGATGTTTGTAGAATTTTAAAGGATAAATTAATCTCAATTGGTAATTCAATTGACATTGATGTGATGACAAAGGCGATTTTTCGCATACATACAAAATCCAAATGGACATGGCAAATGCCACATTTGTTTGCTATTTATTCGGTAATGAAAATGTAAATGTTTTAGAATGGGTTCTAGGCTTTCAATTTACTAGAACCTTTTTGGTATACTTATTTTATGACAATCGAATAATATCTGAAAATAGTATTTTTATGTTTTATAAAAATTGTATATGCTACAAATAACAAACCTATTATTGTATAATTAGTTTAATATTTTCGCAATCACTACAGAATTATATTTTAACTAAAATGAAAATAGAAATGAAAATTGAAGCAAAAGTGCAGAGAAACTATTAAATCTACAATATATTATTATATTTAATTGATCAATATTCAGTTTAGGTTTAAATTTTATTTTGTTTTTTTTTTTTAGTGGTATACTACTCTGAAACTACTGTTGATGGTTGGGTCAGTAGTCTGTATATTTATGTAAATTAAGTATTTTCATTTTTATTAAATTATTTTTCTTACAATCCTTACAAATTTCAATTTCAATAAAATTTGTGATATTTTAATTAAAAAATAAATTTTTTTGAGAATTGATCAATAGTATTTAGATGATTTTAATCTTGACTCTTGTTATCATTATTGAGTTGTAATTACTATTTATTGATCAATCATATACAAATATAGCTTTCATGATTGGGTCATCCGATTTCAATTAAGTAAATGATTACATAATATTATTTATCTATACATTGTGTATTTTATAATGTATTTGCATTCCCAAACGAGTTGCATAAAATTAGAGGAGGTAGGAAAATCAATTCTGTATCTAGTTTTTAATTTTAATCTGTAATATATATTTTTGATTTAAAATAAAAATAAAATAATAATAATGCAAATAATAAGAGAAAATCAATGTATTATCAAAATTTTATATTTCTCATGGATAAAAAAAAATAAAGCTTCTATGTATTTAAATAATTATAAATCTAAAAATTTCTCTTGTCCAGAAACCAAACTCATGGGAGTTAAAATTGTACTTAGTGTTATATACATACTGTATTATTAACTATATAAAGAGGGTCAACGCATTAAGTTTTAATATAGACTAGAATTAAATAACCCTCTAGGTAGGTAACCGCAATAGGAGGGTTGAAATTGTCTATATTAGTGAAAAAGTATCTAATAGATGGTTAGGTCGTTTAGTCAATTGAGAAATATAATTTGATCGTCGTAAACCAGTTTTGACATAATTTTCGATAACGCACAACATATTCATTTAAGATTTTGTAACATTGCGATATTTCCAATAGTTTTAAATAATTGCAAAAAAATAATAAAAAGTAATAATATTAACATTTACAGTGTACCGGTTTTGGACAAAATCGGAGTTATTTATTCTTCACAAATCCAAAAATAATAACTGTAGATTTGAAATTATCACTGAATACTTGTACCAATGTCCGCTATTGGCGATATAATTTTTAAAAGATTTTGTCTCATTTTAAGCTATTTATAGATATTGGATTAAAGTTTAGATAAAAAACCTTTATTTTTTTATTTTTGTAAAATGTCAATAAAATTATTTTGGTTTGATTTTTTTGATTTTATTAATTGTATTATATTATTCAAATATTATCTAACCAATATATATATATATATTATCTGCCTTGAGTTTTGGAAAAAAAGGCTTAACGTGGTTAGAAATATGAAAAAAAAGCGTACGCAATGAATATCAAATTTTAAAAAAGAATTCCAGAGAAAGTCTATTTTAGGCTAGAGGCTGTTATGTGAAAAGGTCATGACGTGATTTAAAAATAATGTCAACGGCTTACGAATTCTGGTCATAAGTATTTTAGTGACTGTAATATATTATTCGAAATCTTGATAGTATTCCATACGCAAATTTATATACAAAATTTGTTATATAAGTAGCGACATAAAAATATATATTCATTAGATGCAGTATACGAGTAAATTTACGTAACGTAATATTGATAAGCTATTTCAATTATAATAGCGTAGTTAAAGATGTTCGACCGGCAAATTATTGAGAAGAGGACCATTATTCTTCGCGTTATGAAATGCCAAATGATAAATTTTGATTATCATTACGTTTGTGAAAGCATATTTTACCGCTGTTACCCGTTTCAAAATAATTAGTTTATAATCGGTGGCCCTCGGGATTCCAATTGAACAGTGATAAAATAAGAAAAAATGAAAAGCAGCCAAGGGGTTCTTTTGTTGTTTACATTTTTATAATATTAGTGTTTTGATTCAATCGAAAAACTATGCACCCTAAGTTATTTAAAGAAGTGGATCTTCTAACTAACCATGATTATTTTGTCATTCACCTAGCCGAAAAAGATTTTGTTGCAGTTTAACAACTTTTCAAAAAATCTAGAAATCGATTAAAATACGTGCAAAGGTTTCTCTTCTCCAAAATTTGTTATCTTAACTATGACGTCCATCGAAACTTTATTCCATTAACAGAAAGTGCAACTAACGTCAACTGCAAGTCACTAATCATTTAAATATTTTCTAGCAGATATTTTATTGTAGCAAACTCTAAATTATATTTTTAGTAGATATATACATTTATAATTAAAAATTGTTATGGGAGTAACATTATTATTTTTGACTGTACTTTAATGGCTGTTTATAAAAATTAAACTATCAATTTTGTGTTAAGCGAGATGAGAGTGGCGAGACTTTTGAAAATCTGTAGGTGGCGTTAAATAATAAAAAAGTTGTAAAGTATCGGATTAAACGATATAGTTGAGTATATCGTTGAATATTTGAGATGTGCAGCTTGTTTAAGTTACGATGTTTATCTAAAAAGTGCATATTGAATAACAACTAAAAATATGTAATTTATTGCGCAAACAACAAAAACATTATTTTCGCAAAGTCATTATACCTAAAATAGTATGATAATACATTAAACTAAGTGAAACGTGAACAAAACAAGAAAAAAAAAAATTATATAATTATACATTTGCAATTTACGAAGAATATGAATATAATGAAAATAATTATTAGCTAAAAATTACTACGGCATTGAACCGGATCTGAAGATAAAATATAAGGGTTATGACCGATCGTCAATATAATATGTTAGGATTTATATGTCTGTGAGTTCAACAGACTCCCGTGTTAATGTGTATACGTGGTACCAATTAGTTAGATACAAAGGTACTTGTACCATGTATGTAGTCGCGAACATGGTACCGCCGTCGTTTTATACATCGGTTCGAAAAAGGGGAGGATGATTAAAAAAATAAACGTTTTCAACTCGATAAATATATATTCTATCAATTTGTTACTACACGGGTTCAGTTAGTAACTCGTTTGAAATATTGGTCCCCTTGGCACAATGAGGCACTTATTCGTCCGCGAGTAAGCACATATGCACACACACACATACACACACACACACACACACACACACACACACACACACACACACGATGTGTAACTAGCAGTGTTTTCTAAATGTTCATCCAATCACTGCCACCGGTTACATAAGTGCCGCGAAAAGAAAAAAAATGTAAATTAAATAATAATGATTTTACGTGACCTCAGCGACTAAACCGTAATTCTTTCTCTCGCACGCATACATTCGTACATTAATTGTTAAAATCTTTTGATTTTTATAAACCTTGCGAACTGCATGAAAACGAAAAAATAAAACATACATTAATTAATGATTCGGTAATGTTCGCAATAATTATGGTAATTGGATTGTGTCACGGTAAGAATGCTGCAAATGTAGAAACATTTCAAACGGAGAAAATAAGAAACCGCGTCTTCCAGTCGTCCGGTTTATTTGTTTAATTTTAAAAACTATAGATGACTTACACGCGTCTTTTAAAAATAAAATTATCAATAAAAGTCTAAGTTAAGGATTTCAAATTTTATACGAAATGTTTTAAGTGTACGATTACTTCATTACGTTTATTTCGTACAGTTACTATCTTTACGACTTTAAAGTTATTGTTGATTATATAAATTGTTTTAAACGTAAGATTTATTTGTCATTAGTCGCTTTTAGTTTTATTCTTATGAATCAAGTATAATCCAACCAAAAACTGTAGCACTTTTGTGTGCAGTGAGCTTTTCTGAACATATTTAGTTTTAATAAGAAAGTTTTACTTCGAGTAGGGGTTTTATTTTTATGTTTTATACTTCAACATCATATCATTACAAATGTAGAAACAACCGTAATTTGCTGTGGTGATTTATTTTATATGATCAATAATGTAAAATTATTTTCATGTATAGTGTATTTTTGTAGTGACCATAGTTATAATTTTGTATTATTACATCTTAATTCTGTTATCGTTGCACTCGATCACACCTCAGCACACCCCTAATTTCATTTATGTCGATGTGTCAAAAAATAAATGTGTTTGTAATAATAATTAATACATTTATCTACGCCTAAATTAAGTACTATGAAACATGTCCCCCTGTAACCAAACAGCAATTAGGTATGCATATATGTATATTCACATTACACACTATTGAATATCTTTGTAAACCGATGTGTCTGATATTAAAAATTAATTAGGTATTTATTTATTTGTTCGGCGAACCAATCGAATAATCTACTTAAATCGCGGTTTATTATCATCCGATCATTACCGTTTCTACGTTATCTTAAAATGACTATTGCTTTTACTATTCATGAGAGAATAACATTGTCGACGGCTGGTAAGAGTATCACAAAAATGAACGTGCCGAATATAACAAATTCACAACCACAACGAATTTAAATTAGCTAACAATATTTCTGTTCTCCAACAGTTCGCGGACAGCTTTGTAACCGAATGGTGGAGTAATGAAACGGAATGATCCCTGTGATAATATGTTATATCGCAGTACAGATTAATCCATTCCACGGTCGTGCACACCAACCGCTGCAGTCGTACCGATAATAATACGCGTTTGATTGCGTGTTGCGTCGAAATAGTATTTTATAAAATTCACGTAATCACCGTCGACAGAGGAAGTTCATAATAAAAAACATCGTTTGAAATTGACCAATTAATTATCGTATTGTGTATAGTACAGTAAATGTAGAAAAGCAGTGATGACGATGATGTTTTTTAAATAAAATATCCAAGCCTGGTACACTCACCGCAATAGTTTCTGACGAAACTGACGAAAACGCATCAGATTAACAACATAATTAGCCTCCAAGTATTAACTAAACAAATTTTAATTTACAATTTTAGATACTACACAAAATTAGTCCTATAGCGATACTTTAAAAGTACATCGATCAACAGATCTACGTATGGTTTTTTTCTTCAGTTTTTATTTTTGATAAAAATGTTTCAGGAAAAAATTACCAGTTCACCCAACGCCATTAGGTCAATCGAAAATAGGGATTTAAAATCTTATGAAATTTATTTTCTTGAAATATTTCATGAAAATTTCATGAAATATTTAATTTCAATGAAAAAAAAAATAAAAAAATATCGAATGAAATAATTGAAAATAATCGGGTTTAGATTTTGATATTAAATTATTAAATATTAAAAATATAAGTGTTAATTATCTATATTTTGATAAATACACAGCTAATAATAATCAAAAAAAATTAACAAAAAATATAAGAAAAAAAAAATTAATACCTCTTCTTAATTAAAACAAAATCAAAATGTAATACTTGATACCTATTAAATTTTTAATTATCAATATTTTCTATGTATAATCAATATATTATTTATAATCATCTATAACAGAACACACGTTAAAAAAAAAAAAACAAAAATAATTTTCAATATTTAATTGAAATATTTCAAATTCAGAACCCAAATCGAAATGTTAAAATCACGCTGTAAATTATTATAACGATTTCCTCAACGATATCTAAATACCGTAAAGGTTATATAACTTTAAAACTATAATTTTTGGAGTAAAATTAGTTTTTTACTAACATTTTTTACTAACCTAACTTTTTTTACAGCAAATATTATGGAGTTCTAAACATTTAATTAAATATATTTTTATCCCGTTCATAGTTCATTGTAACGATATCATCTTTAGATTTTCAAATTGTACATACATTTTTGTTCCAAAAAGTTGTTATATTTTCGCGTAAATATTTCCATGTATACAAATCATATAATTTACAGTTTTTCACTCGTAATAATATTATTATTTTCAATTCAGATAGGAAGAGCCGGAAAGACAGAGAAGGGTACTTCTACTTCTCCTTCACTTTTTCCTAACTATTTGGGGTCGGTCGGCCACCCTTGTCTTAAAGGTTCACTTGTTTCGATTTTCTACATACTCTACGCACACAAAAACAGCCCTCATATCATTTTCAATCGTACCCAATCATATTTATTTTTCTGATCTATTTCATCAGTTCAAAATATCTAAAGATCTAAACCATCATGTACAGTTAGATTATATATATATTGACTATAAAAAAGCTTTTTTATAACTAAACCATCACTTTTTTTTTAAATAAATAAGTTAAATTTGATAATCATGGACATTTTTTAAATTGTGTAAGGTCTTATTAAACTGTCGTTCATAAACCATAAGGTATTCTTTTGTATTTCAAATTATTTTTCATTCAGTTCATGTGTACCATAAGGTTTCCATTTAAGACTTATTTTATTTAAAATATTCATTAACGAGTTGCCTTCTATTTTTCACATACTACCTGCTGATGAAGCAAAAATAATTTTAATTGTCCATCCGATTCTTTAAATTTATAATCAGATTTGGATACATTTATTATGTAGCTAAAATTAGTTGTCATTAAATATTAATTAGTGTTATGTTATTATTTTTTATGAATCTGATAATGCGATTAGCTTCGATTGCAATATTGATTACTGATCCGTTACAAGAGCGACTTCAAATAGAGATTTGGGATTGACTGTGATTTTGTCTTTTTCAACTCTAATTAATAATTATTTATTTTGGGTTTAATTAACCAAAATATAGTTAATTTAAAAATGTTTTTGTTTCAAAAACTTTATATTTCGCTTTCACAGATCTCATCTCGAACATAGATCATAAGTTTGGTGTCATATTAATGATATTAATCAATTGCATTTTTCACTTAATATTTTGTTTCGACCTATTACCGTTATTATATTTTTTCTTAGGATTCAATTTTTTTTTTTTAAATTCTTGTATTGAATATCAGTTCAATGGTTTGTTGTAAACGAAATAATATCACTCACGCGTATTGTAGTTGGCGCAAAGATTTTCACCCGTTAAAAGCAACAAAACGTAAAATAGGTAAACCGATATGCGTGCACGCACGCTATAATCGTCGATCGCTCTCCAAACACGAACAGTACGCGGCGTGTACCCGTGCGGTCGTCTCCAGGCCGCCGGCGTATTACAATCGCGCTAACCCGTTCGTCGCGTACACAAACGAACGTATTACAACAATATCGTATGCGCAATACGAACGGAGTGAGAAATGGCGTAGAATAATATGCGTTTTTCTGCACGTCGAAGTCGTGTGTGCCGGATTGTGAGAACCGTGCGGTACATCCGTACTGCACTTGTACCACACATTATGTTGATGATGATAATAATATAATATCATCTTCATCATCATTATATTATTATAATTGCACGCGCGGATGACGTAAGCGGCCGGACAACAACCGCGGTCCACGGGTATTATTATACAACGCGGCACGGTATCCGTACCGTGTTTATAACGACGATAATAACGTTGCATAGTGCATTATAATAGCTCATCCAGTCGTTATTGTCATCATTAGCGTATTAGCGCACAGGCGCGCGCAGACATGTATTTCAGGGGTGCCTACTTGGTCCCCGTCTTAACGAATCTTGCAGGTACGTTCGATGAATAATTAAATACACATAAATTACACTTTCTGTTCGATATCGCGGTAAATCGGTCTCGATCAATATGTTTTCCTTGAATCTCGTATGTTTTTCTCAGACCGCTTAGGTTATTTATGATACGTAGTCAATCGTAGTTGGTATATTATCATACCGAGTTCTTGCACGAACATTTAGAAAAATGTTGATTTAGTATTTCTATCGCGAAAAATTTGAAAACAAACCGTTGGGTACATTAGTCCCAACGAATACGTTTTCGTCGGATGTCGTACACTTTTCTCAGATAATAGCTTCAATTATTTATGATTTATAATTTTCTCATCAAATCCAGTTATTGTAAAATCGTAATAAGCTTTGAACGGAAATTCAAAATAATTTGTTTTAGTTTTGCTATTACGAAATATAGTTTATTTCTTATTGAATATTGTAGAAAAAATTCATTTAATTTGATCAACATTAGTTAAAATTCGGATCTTTTACACTTAGAATTATATTGTAGGGCCCATTTACGACATTTCCGAGGGTACCCGGGCTCTTCTAGTACCCTCCGTGCGTAGGCTTGTGATAACGAGGATTGGGTGGTGGAAGGAGTTGTTACTGATTTTTTATTTCGGACACGTGCGCGCACGCGTGCAAAACATCGTTCTTTTTTTTTACTGTTTTTGACTATACTATTATTATTATTATTAACGACAGTAGTTGTATGCAAGGCGTATATTATTTAATATATTCATAATAGCCACGGCAAGTTCGCGGTGCGTCGTCGAAGCAGCCCGTGCCGCGCGATCCTCGAGAGGCCAACTGGGCACCGAAAAAAGGTCACCCCGTCGAGACAATTCTATGCTACAAGTAATTTTTTTCGTTCCGTTTTCATTCGTAAACGCAAGGAAAACCGCTTCTGTTCAACGTGAAAATGATTAATGACAATCTGCGTTTTACTACGGTTGGTTTCGTATACGACAAGTATAAAAGCATAATTATGTGAAATATTTATACAATATTATGGTATTAATTTTTCTGTACGTTGCAAGTTAAGAATAAATAATAATAACTTTTATTATTGGAAGTAAAACTAATGGTTTTTTTTTCGCACCGAGTACTAACTATACATGACACGCGAATTTCCTATATCCACGAAGAGCTATACAGACAAGGGCGTTTAAAGTTCAACACCTGTAGATGTTCGTTATAAAGATGGATAGAACATAAAATATTTTTGGCAGCTTATTTTTATATATACTATTTATTTTTTTTATGGTTTTATACTGGTTATAATAGCTATGAATTTTCTGATGGATGAATTTTATTTTATAATTTGAAAGCATTGGCCTACAGAAACAGCATAAACAGCAAAAACGACGTTTGTTTAGAAATACTGGTATCAGGTGTTACTGGTTTTAGGTGCGATAGTATTTTTCAACTTTTCGTAATATTAAGTTTTTGAATATGAAAACGGATTCGAACAAAGATTTATATAAATATTCATATAGATGTTGAGTAATGAAACGTTCCGAAGAAACAAATTAATCATTGGTATTAGTTAGGATTAACAATTTTAAAATTTTTAATTCATTGTTAAAAAATGGAAAAGAAGTTTTTAAAAATCACATAATTGTATGATTTTCATCATAAATATATTATGATCTAGGAATATTATAATTTTACATTTATAGATATCAAGTTATACTTAAGAACGCACGAACATTGCATTATAAATGGAAATGAAATATAATATAAAACCATTTTATGTGATTTTTTGTTGTTATCGAATATTTTATTTAAAAAGTGCGAGAATTAAATAAAATGTGATTCACGAAGCCACGTAATTTTGATATTTATTTATGTCTATGTAACGGGTTGAAAATAAATGAAGAATCAATAGAATATTTTCAATATTTGTTATTTATCGAAATATATCGAACGTCTGTACGGAAATATGAATCATAAACCCTGTTCAAATCTAATTTTTTATTTTCTATTTCTCTTATTTTAAATATTACTAACAATCTTTTACCTACATAATATTGTAATACGACAAAAACTCAAATAATTTTACCGAATAATTTATCCAAAATTTTATCCAGGAACAGAAATATTTGTATTAAGTGACTGTACGTTTACCTTTTAGCTGTACACCGTACGTGGTATGTAGTGTACACAACCTTGTAGTTGGATACGAGCGCATCGCCGATCTTGAGGCTGATGCCTGATTTATTGTGTATTTACTCGCGTGTCATCTGAGATTCGATTTTTTTTATAGAACGTCAGAGGATCGCAGGATATGGGTTAATAGATACTCACACACATACATACAAATTTTTTTCTAAAGAACTTAATGTTTTTTACATTTCTATTTTTGTGAAGAGATTTAGATGCGACATCCAGAGGATATTTCTAAGAATCAATTATTTTACTCGTTCACTACGGTTTCGTTTCGATTCGTGGCGTACGCATTCGTAAAAACTATAACGTTTTGTTCGTTATAATAGCCTCGAGGGAGTTTCTTTTTCGACTAGTCGTTGAATCGTTATATTTTATCGACTAACGCTCCGTCCGAAAGCGAAACATTATTTTAATGTGGTCGCCGTAAATGTGTAACGTATACGAGTAAGTGCATATATAGATAGATTTCGTTGTTTCCCCACGAATACTTTTTTTTTTAAAACATAAAACCAATTGCGATCCAACGGTGACAATATTATGGAAACGTTAGCATCGTCTTATTTGCATCTGACACTGTAATAAACGTTAAAATATGTACTAACCTTAGCCGTAAAAATGTGATTCATCACGAACTCCACCTTTGACGTGGACTTAGCGGACGAAAAACAAAATAGTTCCAGGTATTAGTCCAGTTAGCTAATCTTCTTTGGCACTATTGTACTATTCGCAAACTATATGTTTATTATTCGTCTTAGTTTAATTAATTATTAATTAATTGTTTATCGACCAGACTAAAATCACGCTTCCAGTATTAATATGAATTTTTATTTTGAAGTACTTTGTAAAAAAACTCATATTTGTAATACGATTATTAAAAAAAAAAAAAAATACCTATAGAATTCTTTTTATTAAATAATTATTTTGGTAAATAAAAAAGTTTAATAAAATTTTTAAATACAACTTTGGGTATTTTTATAGCAATAATGAAATTTTTAAGTGTAATTTTGCAATATATACGTAACTTATGGTTAATTATACGTATGTAATGTATGTAGGTACAAGCCGTCCGCGTTTGACGTTAAACAGCAACAGAGTTATGTAGGCTTGATATTATTATTTTTTTTAAAAATTTTCCTAATTCTTTAGACGAGTTCAAAGGTTGCCATACGGAACAGCTAGGTCGAAAGTATGCAGATATAATATTATAACGTGGGCGTGTTATCCAACGCAGACGATAAGCTGTAGAACGTCCCGTAATATATATTTTAATTTTGTTTGCGTTAAATTAAATGGCCGCAAAAGGTTGGGGAAAAATATGCTAGAAAAAAAATAAAAATAATTGCGATTTAGTTTACAGTCCGGGAAACAATTTATTCATCAGGAAAACATTGAATACAACTTTTGTCAGACGTAAGCATGCGCAGTCGATGAGTTCATTATTATTATTTATTTTATCTACCACGACAAACTTACTCGTGCATTAATCAGATAGGTCGTACCGTACCGGTTATTTTAATTTTCGACATAATACATCGGAAAACCTGTAACTGATGTTGTTGGTCTTTTTTCTTTTGTCAAGAGTTCGAAAATATAAAAGTCAACCGGTACCTATATATTATACACATCATATTTATTGTAAGAGTATTCGTATACACGCCTTGAAGTCAAAAACTCTAAATACCGCGTTTTGTTAGTGGTTTTCGTTGAAATTTAATCTCGTATCGTATATTTGTTGTTTATTCTAGCCGCTATACTCCGCCGACTAATCGAATCCTAAACCACAAAAAGCTCGGACTCCATTGTATTAACCACTGCGACCGGCTGTTCGGTACGTCGCGTTTTATTTATTATTAAACGCATAACTGAGATGCCATGAAACGAACGAATGTACTTTTCATGCGGTGAACTTAATATTTACAAGTAAACTACGAGAGAGCGGTTAATAACATAAATTTATCGCGAAAGTTTGTGAAACACACTCGATTGAATGGGACCATTATGACGTACGTTGCATCGGTTTTATTTTATCCTAAACAAATTGATAAAAGCAGCAGCAGCAGCCGGTTGCAGTCTTGATCAATTAGCCGTCATTGTACACAACGCGTTCGTATTATAACACATGTTCTTTTGAAGTCCCGCATAATGCAGTTCGTAGCCAATCGAAACGGTTTCGTCCAATCATGCGATTGCGGATAAGCGTGTAATAATACGATGTGCAATAACAAAAAAAGAAAACAAATTGAATAACGATGTCGTCGAGACGTGGGAACGTGCGTAGGTACGATTATTATATTAATGTATAACATTGAAATCTTTGGCGTGCGTACACCTGCTGTACGATAACGGATAAAGTGTAAATGGAAAAATCCTTTGAAAAGATTCGTTGTGGCGTTGGTTATGATTCGCGTATTCTGATGATATTCGTGTGGCGAGCATAAAATACGAATTTTCTCGAATAACATCACTCTCAACATGGATAGAAAAGCATGAGTAAAAACCACGCGCTACAGTTGTATCCTGCAGGGAAATGATGGAAAAACTGGGACTGCTGCACATGTGTTTGTGCGTGCGTGCGTGTGTGTGAAAAAATCACGTGATGCATTCGCGGGAGAACCCGTAGCAAAAAATCCAGCTCGAACTTTGAATCGGTTTCATCGACGGGAACTCCGAATCGTGTAAAATAGTTCGTTGGACTCGTTTTCTTGTAAATTTCGAAGTAGAGAAAAAAAGGCGTGCGCGTAGGTCATCTTTGTGATCGTTTTCGCGAAAATAAACCAGGGAATAATTAAAATTATATCATTGAGGCGCCCACCTTTCAATAAGCGCCCTGGACGTAGGCCCAGGTTACCTACCCCTTACGCCAGCTCCGAGTCTGGTCGTCGAATAAGAGATTGATCTTTTTCACGGAAAGATACGACTAGGTACCATTGTACAACAATTACGCATCGGTAAAAACAATTGAGGAGAGAATTGTCACGGAAATAATTTCCGGGCACTGAAATCGTTGAAGAAAAAAACGTTAGGGAATGTTGGTCTAACTTTTATGACTTTTATTTATAAAACTAATTTAATTATAATTTTTGACCTAACCTAACCTAGCTTCAAATTTTGTGCGATTTGCAAATTTTGGAATAGTCGAATATCTACATGTTCACAATTGGTAAGGGCTAATACTATGACGACTTACACTGCCTATACTATAAAATAAATAATTTCCATTGACTTATTATTTTTTGTCTCCTTTGTTTATGAGATTAATTTATCTTGTTACTTCTCCAAACGAAATTTCACATACTCGGGCGTACACCTAATGCGCACCGACTCATCTAACAAAACCAGATCCGTTAATTGTATGAGTATTTTTCACCTTCATTTATCGTTTTTGTTCTTTTCAAACGATGTTACCACGTAATCAATTTATTCTAGACTTCAAGTGTCACATTTGATCATTTATTTCCATACGTAAAACTCGACTTGTTCAAATACGTTTATTAGGTTATCAATGAACCTTGGTTCAATTATTATTTGGATTATCGG
This sequence comes from Sipha maydis, assembly GCA_034509805.1. NCBI lineage: Eukaryota > Metazoa > Arthropoda > Insecta > Hemiptera > Aphididae > Sipha > Sipha maydis. Next base: position 158,815 of record JASXSY010001776.1, on the reverse strand, counting down.
AGGTTTTTCTGTACCTCCAAAACAGACGTATAAAAACAACATTTTTTTTTTTTAAATTTTATTGTTGGTTGCTGAACTGTCGGTATTAAGAACTTTCAAATTAAAAAAAAAAAAAAAACTATAAAACAATACTAAAATACAATGTGCCTGTTGCGTATCGTTTTATTCCTGTAGAATAATTTACATTTATTTTTGTCATCAAAACATTATTTTAATATTAGTTTTAGACGGATCTAATAAAATAATGAATTTCGAGATGGTTGTTCATTATATTTTTATCCAAAAATGTTTTTTAACAGTTCGTGATGTAATGCAAGTTGAATGTCTGAACAAAAAATTGAAATCGAGCTTTACGAAAAAAAATCAACAAAAACCATTGTCGGTTACGGTCAATTATTAATATAAAAATACTATGTATATTCAACTATGATATACTGACAGTAATTATAATTTTGAGTTAAAGCCCCGGAGCAACAGTACAAACTTAAAAAAAGAATTATGCAGTCCTTGAATTCACTCGTGTCTAACTCAACGCTTCGAGTTAGTATTATATTGATGAAGTGGAACGTGTGAATACACGAAAATTATGCATAATAATAAAACGGATTTTTAACCTAACAATTACAGAACTATGGTTTTGTCGGTTCAATAAAAAATTTCTGTTTTACTATTTTAAATGCATATTGTATTACGGCAAGATAAAATTAGATAAAAAGGAATATTAACAATTTGTGGTTCTTATTAAAATCGTTACTGTCGTTTTTTATGTTTTTTTTTTAAGCTAATCTACACTAAATACACATAAACCAATAAATAAATGTTAATTTGAAAACGCAACGGTCGGTACGATATTGTTTTTAATATTGATTAGAATTTACACGAATGCCTACAGCTATTTCCAAAAAAAAAAAAAAGTATCTAGCTACTGCAACTTATTATTTTAAACTGTGTAGAGCTATTTTTAATACTACTGTTAAAATGTAACGCGTTACTTTTTCGTTACTTTATTTTTAAACTTTCATTGGTTTTTAGAGTTTACGCTCATAAAAAATGTTTATATATTTTTATGGTTTTTTTTTTCGGTAAGTTATCATTTATTCGGTAAACGTAAAACAGTCACTAGCCGTATCGAAATTAAGTGTTCTCGTTAAAACTAAAGAAACTGTCTTACTGAAATAACTTTTATTGGAAAGTGAAAATAATTTATTGCGAATTCTAGTAACACAATTTTAAATATTTAAATTTATATTTAAATCAGATTTTAGAAGTATATTGTATTCGTTATCGGAGAATATTCACTATCTTACTTATCCGTTTTAAACACACAGCAGTCACGTACGTCACTCTAGTCCTACCCATTATCAATTTCGCAATTTTTTTCGCGCCAATAATTAGTGTTCAATTCCTGTTAATTCTTGCTTATATTTTCATAATTCCTGCTTTTTCAGTTTTTTCCGGAAAGTCAAATTTTTATTTTTATTTAATTTTTCATAAAATTATAATATTTGACTATTTTAAATGAACGACAAATGCAGGGGAATTTTACTTCTTCGATATGAGTGGGTGTGTATTACTTACATGGATAGGTGATGGCTTATAACAGATTAATTACTTGCATGACAACTTAATTTCTTAATGTAATATATTCTCGATAATTTAATTAGTTTTTTCACCGTTTTCGTCAATTAGTACATTTGTTTCTTTAAATTGTAAAATAACGTCTATTATCACAAGTACCACAACAGATTTATTCCACTAATTTTAATAACTAAAATTTTAAAAAAAATTTTAAATTATCAACTTAAAAAAAAATTAATAAATCAAAAATAAAAGTTAAGTTCAACCACGTCGATCAAAGTATTAAATAACGAAAAATGTATAATGTAATGTATATAAAATAGAAATATGAATTTTCATGATTTTCCTTAGATAAAATAATTAAAAATATATACACAATGATATTACTATGGAATTTTATTAATTTTTACCATAGTGGGTTTTGATATCGTTTAAATAGTTTAAATGAATGCAATATGCGATTGATACAAAGAAACCAAATACACGTTACACATAACCACAGTATGTTATTTAGTTTAAATAATAATTCTACATCAGAGGCATTTATAGAACATTATAAACTTACAATTTAAGTATTATATTTAGTAGAGGGAGAAATGTGGACAAATTATCAACTCAATATTGATCTCAATGAATATTGGTTTAAAACTGTATATTATAAAACTGAATAATAAATTGCCACTTCAAATATATAAGAGGATGGTAGTTTTGATAAAATAAATGAATATAAGTTACACTTAACTGTAATATTATAACATTTTAGATGAATCGTTTCATCAATATTTAACAATAGTATAAAAATTTGTGTTCCCTGGAGCAATTGTGTACATACTCGTAGATATGACATTGATAATAACATACCCACTCGTAAAATATTTGACTTTGCGGAAAAACTGGAAAAGCAGGAATTATGTAAATATCGGCAGGAATTGAGCACTAATTATTGGTGCAAAGAAAAATTGTAAAATTGAAAATGGATGGGGCCGGGGTAACGTACGTGCTATAGTCACAACGTTGCGTGCACCGCAACGGCGTTTCGTTAATCGCTACAATACGCGCGTGACTGTCGATCACCGTTTTAACGTAAAATATCATTTTGTTACCTTACACCACTAGAAATATAGACACGTAGACACCTCACGAACAGAGTGCCTGTCACTGTAGCTTACATGTAGTATTTGACGTACGTTTTAGCCCATGATATGTTTTCTAGGCCTTACGCACAAAAAGGTGCCTAAGGTGTACATTATTTAGCAGTCACGTACAAAGCTCTGTTCTGCTAACCCTATGTTTCAATAAGCCACCTACCCATCCATCTATTTACTAAACGTTTTATGCAATTTTAAAGTTTTTATTTACTCCGAAAATGTTCTGTCCGTGCTGAGTTATTATTTGAATAATAACGGCACACATGTTCATTTGGGGCATCGCAAAATGTTATCAACATTTATTGATTGTTACTTGTATGTTACACCAGTCCCTAAAATAACCAAATTTTCGTACTACACACAGTCTACAATCAGTAAAATCTAAATAAAAAAGAACCGGATAGGCCTCGCTCTGCTGTACAGTTGGGGGTGGAGTGCACCTCGTTTATAGGATAGGTCATTATAACAATGGATTTGTTAAATTTGAATGCAATGATAGATATCATTGTATACGAATAACGATTCTGAACGGAGTTAATATGTTTGTCTAGGATATAATACATTGTTATTTATAAATATTGTAAAAAGTATATTTTATTTTGAAACGATAAATATATTTTTCAATTAGGATGGGTTGGCAGTTGCATACAGCGACAATTTGAGTAAACCGATCACCGATATTTTTTAGTTACGATAAGTTTAACTTATTATGAACCTTGTATTAAATTTTCAAGAGTTTTCGGTCTGCCAACTAAATTTGATAGATGTATAAAAACAAAAATTTTACAAAAATCGAAAATTTAAATTGTCTATAAATAAGTCAAAATATGTCAAAATACTTTGAAAACTTAACCATTTATAGAGAACGTCAATATAAAGATTTGGTGAAAATTTCAAGTTGTTGCGGTTTTTCGTTTTTGAGTTAGAGCATTTTAAAAAACCGATATCATTTGTCAGTCTAGAATATTATACATTATATTATATTTTACATGTAATTTTATGTCAATATTCGCTGTTCAAACGCTTATAAAAAAAAATTGTGTCTATTGATTTTAATAATTTTTGAATGACAATAAGAACTACTTCTGTGGAATCTTTTATTAAATTTTCAAGTATTTTATACGAGCCAAATTTTTTTTATCACCGATTATAAAAATAAAATGTAAAAAAATCGAATTTTTAAATGGTATTTTAAATGCCTATAAGTGGCTTAAAAATCAATATAATATTTTGAAAAAAATATGACATAAAGAAAATGCCAATCTTAACAGCTGGTAGAAATTTAAAAAATCTGCGATTTATACTTTTTGAATTATAACAAATATTTAAAATTGTTTGAGTATAAATCGCTATTTTATGCAATTTCGTAAATATTTAAATTTCAAACAGTCATAAAATTTTTTCCTCCAAGTCCGGTAGAAATTTTTTTAAAGATTTTTGAAGAGTAGCTTATAGATAACCTAGTGTTAAAATGTTGAACCTTAAGTATGAACAGAAAAAATTTTATGAATTTTTAACTACAAAATAACTTGCAAATTATCGTGATTTTTACACATTTTATACAAATTTGAGCATTAAGGGCTTATAAAAAAAATTTGAGTAAGCCGATCACTCCGTTCAGAATCTAAAATATAAACTATTATCGATGCTTATAGTCTTCTTCAACCAATAATACATATTATAAATTAAATAAAAATATGTATAATTAATATATGAATTCATTACTGTGAACAAAATTAAAATTTTTGTTAGTTTTTCCCAAAAGTGTTGGTTTTTGAAACTTTGTCCATATTATGCGCTCTAAAAATTCTTCTGCCCCAGAGTAGTATGCAAGCGCATGGTTGTTTATGAACAAACGGAAATTAAAGCTGCAAATTCTATTTTAGGGGTGTTAAAATGTACTTGATTTAAATTGAGGAACATATGAAAATTAATGTTTCACAACTCAATAAGTGACAATCAAATGGTAGTACTTACCATTTGCTTTTATTAAAAATTTATGCATTGTGGAAATATGTAGAAATAAAACTATTACGAACAACTATACAACAACAACATAAGAAAGAGAGTAAGAGCATGACATGACAGTATAAAACGTATAAAACTAGACAACTATATAGTCCAAAAACCCAATTGGCAATAACTAAAATATTATGTCTTCTGTGTTGTGTGTAGTATTGTCAGCCTGTCTATACTCTATAATGTGTGGTGTGTCTGATTACTGGTTATATTAGTAAAATAGGTATTGATTTTAATAATAATACTATCAGGTACTATTCAGGTAGGACTAGTACTAGGAATGGCGTTGGAGTAATATTGGATGATGAGATTAAAATTAAGGTAGTCGACGTAGGAAGGAAAAGTGATAGAATTATTACGGTAAAATTACTATTCGAGGAGAAAGTATTAAACGTAGTAAGTGCTTATGCACCGCAAGTAGGATGTGAAGAAAGTAAAAAGGAAGAGTTTTGGCGAGAGATGGATGAGGTGATGCAAGGAATACCAGCAAATGAGGATGCTGTGATTGGTGGTGATATGAATGGTCACGTAGGGAGTGAGAGGGTAGGGTATGAAAGAGTGCATGGAGGGTATGGTTTTGGCGAGAGGAATGAGGCTGGAGAAAAAGTTTTGGATTTTGCAGAATCGTATGAGCTTGCAGTAATCAATACATATTTTAGGAAAAGAGAAGAGCATTATATAACATACAAGAGTGGAAGAAATAGGTCGCAGATTGATTATTTTATGTGGAGGAGAGACAATATAAAAAGAGTAAAGGATTGTAAAGTAATTCCTGGAGAGAGTGTAATAACACAACATAGGTTGATGATAATGGAAGTATGGTGTAGTAGAAAAAAGATGAACAAAAGAAGAAATACAGGGAAGGAGATCAGAATTAGGTGGTGGAAATTCATAGGAAACAAAGAGAAGGAGTTTATAAAGAAATTAAAAGAAAAAGCTGTATGGAATGTTGAGGGAGATATAAATGAGGTTTGGAGGAGGATGGTAACTTGTGTTAAGAACATAGCAAAAGAGGTTGTTGGTGAAACCAAAAGTAGTTTACCAGAAGACAAGGAAACGTGGTGGTGGGATGAGGAGATTCAGAGAGTAGTAGCGAGTAAGAAAAAGCAATTTAAGGTATGGCAGAAAAGTAGGAAGAGGGAAGATTGGATAGAGTATAAAAATGTATGTAAAATAGTGAAAAGTGCGGTAAGCAAAGCAAAGCTTAATAGGTATAATGAGTTATATGAGCGGCTAGGAACACAGGAAGGAGAAAAAGAAATTTATAGACTGGTGAAGGTGAGAGAAAAGCGATCCAAGGATTTCCAAGATGTCTGGTGTATAAAAAATGAGGATAAGAGAGTTTTAACAAATTATGAGGATGTGAAAAAAAGATGGAAAGAATATTTTGAGAAATTACTGAACGAGGAATATCCAAAAGAAGCTTTAGAGAGTATGTCATGGAATGAAGGATTGATTGGTCTAGTGGGCGAGGAGGAAGTGAGAGATGCGGTGAAGGCGATGAAAAAGAGAAAAGCGGTAGGACCAGATGGAGTACCTGTAGAGGTGTGGAAAATGTTAGGAGATGTAAGCATTGGGTGGTTGAAAAATATTTTTAATAAGGTACTGATAGAGGGAAAAATGCCAGAAGATTGGAGAAAGAGTTTTATTGTACCAATATTTAAAGGAAAAGGAGACATACAAGAATGTGGGAACTATAGAGGAATAAAGCTCATGAGTCATAGTATGAAGATCTGGGAAAAGATTATAGAGAAGAGGATAAGAAGTGAGACGTCGATATCAGAAAACCAGTTTGGTTTTATGCTAGGAAAATCGACAATGGAGCCATTATTTTGTGTTAGGCAATTAGTAGAGAAGTACAGAGAAAAGAATAAAAAACTATGCATGATGTTTATAGATTTAGAAAAGGCGTATGACAGGGTGCCAAGGAAAGTTTTAAGGTGGGCATTAATGAGAAAAAATGTCCCAAAAATGTATGTTAATTTGATCCAGGATGTGTATGAAGGGTCGAGTACTAGTGTCAAGAGTCGGTGTGGAGTATCAGAAGGTTTCAGTATAGGAGTAGGTGTGCACCAGGGGTCAGCTCTAAGCCCCTACCTGTTCTAAGTGGTAATGGATGAGGTTTCAAAGGAGATACAGGGTGAGATACCATGGTGTATGATGTTTGCGGATGATATAGTTCTGATAGGAGAAAACCTAGAAGTTGTCAATAATAGGTTAAATGAGTGGAGGTTAGCCCTCGAAGAAAAGGGATTGAGAATTAGTAGAAATAAAACTGAGTATATTGAGTATGATTTTGGACAAAGAGACCAAGAAGTTGAAGGAATGAGGAGACAACTGACAATAGATGGTGATGTGATAGGTGAAGTTGAGAGCTTTAAATATTTAGGATCTTTTGTTCAAAAGGACGGGGGCTTTGACATTAATGTAAAACATAGGATTAAGTGCGGGTGGATGAAATAGAGAGAAGCATCGGGCGTGTTATGCGATAAGAGAATTCCAATTAGGCTGAAAGGTAAATTTTATAAAAGTGTAGTGAGACCAACTATGCTGTATGGTTCAGAGTGTTGGGTGGTTAACAGGAGAATAGAACAAAGTATGAGTGTCGCGGAAATGAGAATGCTTAGATGGTTGAGTGGAGTGACAAGAGAAGATAGAATAAGGAATGAATACGTGAGAGGTAGTGTTGGTGTAGAGCCAATTGTGGACAAGATGAGAGAAAATAGGTTGAGATGGTTTGGGCATGTGATGAGGCGAGAGGAAACGAATGCAGTAAGAGTGGTTATGAAGATGGACGTTGAAGGGAAAAGAGGAAGAGGAAGACCAAAAAAGAGATGGTTGGAGACTTTGGAGAATGACATGAGGGCTGTCGGTGTATGCAGAGGAGATGTGATTGACCGAGTAAAGTGGAGGTGTAGGACAAGGGTGGCCGACCCCAAATAGTTGGGAGGAAGGCGAAGTAGAAGAAGAAGAAGAAGAAGAAGAAGACTATCAGCGACGGCTATTGCAGTGTTGAATGCGGGTTATTTCTAGATAAACATTACTAAGCTGATAAAAATAAAAATAGCTACTCTCAATAACAATAAATAATAACAACTATAATGAGTATAAGAAGTAATAACACAAAATATTGTTTACTGTGTGTCTGTGTAAAATGTATGTAATAATTAAAATATGGTTTGTCAAAAAACTATTAAATTATTAAAAAAAATGTCAAGCTATACAATTAATAATTAAAAATATTATTATAAAGGTTTTATTTGAACACATTTTTAAAATTCGTACTACACTCTATACTTTTCGTATTACACAAAGTGTGTCGTACTACACATAATTTTAGGGACTGTGTTACACGTCAACCGGCAGTCAGACAACGCGTTATATAATTACAAACAACGGTAGAGGTGAAACAAAACAGCGATTGATTATAACACGGGTTTACGATCTGGTATGAACAGTTGAGAGCTACTATAAACGGTGACCGGTGCTGTTATGGCCACGAGAAAAATGACAAATTATCGCAGGCTATCACGTGCATATACGTATATCTTATTGTATTTCGGTGAGATCGTTACAACGTTAACCGTATACGTATTGTGTGCTCATTATACCAACGTTTTCATTCACCCTTGTTCCTTATTCCAGTGCAGCCTTGAAACAGTATAACATATCGTGGTGTATTACAACTAAAAATAGTGGTGTTGACAACGGTTTGAGTTTATGGAGATGAGAGATGCATCATTAAATCACCCGGGTATCACCAGTTGGGCGTGATTAAATGAGACGAGGCAAGAAATAAATCGTTTGAAAACCACGGTCAGTAAGTATTACAACGTAATAGATTCAACGTTTGTTTCGGAAACAAAAGAAATTAATGATGTAATATCATCGCCGATATTGTTCAAAGTCAAGACAAATTCTAAAAGCGAATTCAGAAATGTTCGTATAAACGTTACAAATCGTTTGTTATTATAATTATGTATTAAATCGTACTATTAAAAAGTGGTACAAGAAAGGATATCGTTAATGAACACATTTAACATATTTTTTACACGAATGCGTGCAAGCGAATAAATATGGTCTCAACATCAAACGTGAGCGTATGATAATTTGTTCATAAAATTATCATCGCAGTAGTACTGTACGATTGTTGCGTGTAATTTTTCGGACCGGCAACAATGTTTGCGCGACAAATGTGATGGATGATCGCGGAAAAAAAATAAAGTAACCCATCGAATAATAGGGGAATCGGCTATTTCTTGCACTTATACAAACGATAAAGTTTAGAGGTCATTATTAGCTGTCGGCGGCGAAGTCAGTTTCATAACATCGGACCGGTATGAATGCATACGCACGTGTGACAGCACGTCTAATAAATATATGATCTCAACTGCGGACTGGAAATAGTGTTCGAAAACCGATGCGAACGTCATTGTGCAGGTACACATACTATTATTATTATTACTATTATTATTATTGTTATTATTGCTATGTGTAAATAGCGGGTCATAAATCACATTTCGACAATGAAGAAAAGGGTCAGAGGTTGATTTGAATTACATTAGCGTGGTCGTTGTATGTGTGCGCTGCGCGTAGTCACCGAGCACAATGGAAAAGAAATCGAAACGCATAGCAAACATCGATTTGCAATGAAATGCGTAATATTATCATTATATGGCAAGCGATTTGGAACACGTGAGAAATATGAAGGCGGTGGTCATTTCGCTGCAGTCGCTAACGCGGTCCAGCCTAACACGGTATCACGTGTAGATACTTGTATAACACGTTTACATAATGTTTAATCGGGGACGGTCTCGTGGATTTCTGGATTCGTCCAGGTGGGCTGTTTTCGGGTTTGTTATATCGATATTCTTTTTATTTTTTATTGCTCGCGTGTGTAAATCTTATTATATTTTTGGTTTGATAAATATGTTTAGGCGTTCAATGGTATTACAAATAAAAGCAACTTTGCACGAAAAACAATTGTAAGACTCCTCGGTAACATGTGTGTGCATTATGGTAGTATATTATAATATTAAATTTGATGCTACGTTTATTTTATGCAGAACGGCGGCTGTTTAATCGTATAAATGATTGATTATACGCGCAATGTTATACATATTATAAATATTTTAAGTTAAGGAAAGCGATTGCATTTTCCAATAACAATGCAAATGGATATCATAATAATATGTAATAGAATATAATGTAGATATTTATTAGTCATATGCGTTTGCCTATTGCATTGTATATGAAATATTTATCTACATTTCAGCATTCAATTTTTATTATATCAAAATTTTATCTTTATACTATCGTATATTTTACAAAAAATTGTATTTTAATTTGTTTATGTATTTACCAATAAAAATATTTATACAATTATAAATTATTGCACCAATCGAAATTAATATACGTCGAAATTACTTTTTAAAATCAACCTTTTAAAGAAATTATTATTTTAGGCACTTAACATTACTCAAATTACTGTTTTAAACAATCCAAGGTAATAATGGTCGTAAATAATCATTTATAATTTACGAGCTATGCATAGTATTTAAAATAATATTAATGGACAAGAGTTTATATAATTAGTTATTCTTGTATTGTTTTCTATGATTCTACGAAGTGTATTAAGGTTTTGATAATTTTCAAGCTATTCAGTCCAAGTATTTAATCAATATTAAGGTGATTGTTAAAATAAATTGAATTATATAAATCATATTATTGTAATTATAACTAAATAATGATTTCTATATTGCGTATAATAATAAATGTAATAAGTGTAAAAGGACTTGGAAACACATTCAATTAATTTAATAATTTTTGTCCGTGATAAGAATAAGTAAAGTATTATACAGTTAGACATGGGTTTTATATTTTTATCATTACATTATTTCATACCATTTATTAGAAAAACATTAAAGAATTTATGTTTATTTGTATACTTACTGAGAGGTAGATAGGTAGCTGAATAGTAGTTTAATGACGAACTGTCTACTAAGAAAACATAAAGGAAAGCTTAATAAAGGATTTAAATGAAAGAGGAACAATAGAGGATTAAACCAATATTGTAGATTGAGTAATCTCGGAAGTTGTAACTTTAAAATTTGTTCTGCAAAGTCTTGTACGAATATCCTTTCACTTCGGGTGTATTTTTTTTTTTGTAACCACTGTAACTATACACATAATTAAAATACATAAAAAAAGTACCTATAGCGTATTTGGCAACATTTCGTACGTGGATTCAAGCGTTTGCCTATCGAACGTGTTAAACGAAATTCCACGCGTCACGGAAAAGTAAATGGAAATAATAATTATTTAAATATGTATTTGAATTATTTAAATTATTTAATCTGTTTTATACAGCATAGACGTGTATGGATATAACGAATGTTAACAGTGTATTGGCATTATAATAGAAAATTATGTACGTTGTACGTACCATACACGACTGAAGTCATTAAATTTAGGACGAAAAAAAATTTGTTTTGCTATTGAAATACTATCGTTATAAAACTGTTACAGTCTCCGATTTTGGTTGAAACGTTTGCAGATAGATGTAAAGTACGCTTTATTATAATATTTGAACAGTCTGTAGCTTGATAGTACGCAGGGTGTACTTCACACACCATTAGGTAGGGTAGTTTTTATTCCTCTCCGTTCCATATCAGCAATGTATACCTCACCGTAACTTTATACACAACTAATTTCATTATATTGCAGCTTGTATATAGAATAATAGTGGACTAAATGGGCTGTTTCGTTATTTCGGACAACGGTTTAAATTCACAAAGTCAAATAGAATTTATAAAAATAAAAAATAAAAAATAAATAAAATAAAATGAACATGCACGCGTTTGTTCTTTATGGCCACAAAATATATTACCCAGACCGGGAACGGCTAAAGTTTATTTTGCCTTTAAATTTAACAAAACACACTAAGATGGGAGACATCAAAGAGTTGAAGACAACTCTGACGTCTGTGCACTTATACATATACAAGTAAAAATGTGGAAATGTTGTTTTTGTAACGTTTACCTCGCTATATGTTATACGACATTGACGGTTAGAAAATTTACATCTCCGTAACAATCTTTTGAGTAAAGTATAATTTTCCTGGTACACGAATCCATTACATTACTAAAGTTGATTGTCCCATATCAAGCAACTAAAAAATGTTTGTAAAATGTTATATAGTTAAAATATATAACATAATTATAAAGACTAATTATGTAAAGTGTGCAAAAAAAAAGAACTCGACTGTTTATTAAAAAAAATCCAAATGGACGCGTATTCTAGCTAAGCTTGAGTTGCCAAAAATGTTCAGTAGACAATTATATAAAACAATATTTTGTATTTTTTCACTAAGCTATAACACAATAAGCATAAGAATGAAATAAAAAATTAAATTATTTAGCTTTTAAGCTATATTCGAAACTGTTGAGTGGTAAGACTATAATTGTACGCTATATTTTATAGATTTGAATTTAATAGTTATTTATTTAATTTAATGGTTTAAAGTTTGAAAAAATTTCAATATTTTTTTAAAGAGTGCGCTTCGAAAAAATCTTGACTTAATGTGTGATACGCATAATGTTTCGTATAAAACACAAATTTAACCGTGTAAATATCGAATCAAGATTATTGATCATATTCAAACCTTTTGATCTACCGACTCTCGGATGAATCTAGCTTATGCGTGTGTTTACATACAAACACACACACACACACACACACACACACACTCACACTCACACACACACACACACACACACACACACACACACACACACACACACACACACACACACACACACACACACACACACACACACACACACACACACACACACACACCAATCGATCGATACACGTGTATACGATTCTTGTTCAAGTGTGCGCTGTCTTCTTTATTGTCGGATTTGTTAAGACCAAGATGCCATATTATATGACCGTCGTAAATCCAAGTGCCCATTTCGGCTTACTCGTTGCACAGATAATAATGCTATTATATTATACAAATGTATACTCGTAAAGCATATATATATATATATACACATATATGTAGAAAAAGAACACACGCGTTGATTGATCGGTTAGCCGTGCACACACAGACACACATACGCATAGATACACCACTCTTCAACCAATTGATCGGATACATACGTATAATACGTATTCGTTTTAGCGACGGATCGTTCGGTTTGACCTTAGGTGATTCACTCGCGATTAAACGCGCGTCACGAAGACGACGGCAACTGATTGTGTTGGCGGTGGCCTATGTGTGCAGCACAATTGAAAGTGTGTGTATGAGAGAGAGAGAGAGAGAGAGAGAGAGATTAATTGCCTCAGGAATTATTTCGGTGCAAACGAATATAATCAGATTCAACGATGGACCACACCGTGTAGTATACGTAAAAGAAAGAAAAAAAAAAACGAATATCCTTACGATACTCGTTGTTTCGCTAATAATTCAAGTAAGCGTTGTACACACGTAAATCTAGATTTTAGGTACTCAGCAGGGTGTAGTGGTGCACGGCGAAGGCGTACCACTTTATGGACGTTGTCAATTTACACGTGATCTGCTTGCTAGCCCGCGGGCGAAAGACTTCGAACAGTGTCACCGTGCCGCACGAATCTCCGAACGTCCGAATGCCATCACCACACGCTGTGTACGAATACGTGCAGTGTCCGTGGATCGCGCGAAGGACGACCGACTGCGGTCCGGCATTGGTCGGACGCTGTAAGGATTTTCTCGAAACTCATAATCGATCACGCACGTATTTCCTCACCATCTGGTGTGATGACGGTCTTACGATTAGTTCGGTCTGTTCATTTCTCTACGAACCACAATGTACTGATATTATATCATCATAATGACGGTGCAGCAGGATGTTGTGCCCATTCGTTTTACCGCAATACGGTTGGACCGTTTTTAGGTTGTCGCATCGGCAACAACGTTTTGCTTTGCATATTATACTCCGAGCAGTGCTGACGCTGACGTTGGTTTTCCATTAGTATACGGCTTGTTTCATTCGGCGTTCCTCTACCCTCCCCCTCCCATTCAACGGAACACTAAATACTGCGGTTTCATCGATAGATTCGGAGCATTAAAACTTTTATACTTCTGATACGTGAAAATTAAAAAAAAAAAAAATTTCCTCCAGAAAATTGCTTTTCTAACGATACTTCGACCATTTTTTAACGAACCGAGTAAAGCTGAGCAATTTTTTTTTTTATTAATAAATCGGTAATCGAGTTCAAAACTCAAATGCATCATATGTTGAATCATTTTTACTACCCAACAGAAACATATGTGCCTCGTTGTGTTATCAAATATTATCGTTGATCATAAACACATTTCACCTATCGTGTATTGCATGGCTTCCGCTCGTTTCTATTATCGTTATATTTATTCATGCATCTAGCTTTTAATCGTTCACGTATCATAAGTTTTTGGAGTGGCTAAGTTTTACCTTGGAATCGTTGCCCAAAAACTTTCTAAACTATTGTATAACGGTAACATGTTGAATTATGATTATAAAAATAAAAAAAAAAGTCGATTTGCGAATAATTGTTTGTTTTACGACGAAACTGTCACAGAAATATACATCTCTTTTAATTTAATTTAGCTGAATTCACGTTTTACATCTAATTTTAGTGCAAATTAAATTTTAAATTATTAACTTAAGAAAAAAAAAAAATGTTAAAGTGTTAATAAACAAGATTGCACTGAATTTATTACAAATGTAGAAATACTATAACGATTATAAGACTAATAATAATCTCTTATATTAAAGAAAACCTGTTAGCATAAACGATGATAGACTTGTTTAATAGTTTTAGTATTAATTTTTTACGATTCCTTTAATTGTAATCATTATTATGTATTTTATGGTTAGTATATAAAGAATGACACTAATTTTAAAATTATTAATATTTACGAAGTCGTAACAATTACTCAATTACTAAATTAGGAAAAAATATTCTTTATCTACATATTTATTTCAATTTTAGGATCTATATAGAATCTCTATTTAAAATATAATCTAGATAATACTATGAATACAAAAAAATATTTTTTATTTTTATAAATAAGATGAGTATAAGTTTTCTTTTAAAAATAAAATACTATTAAATTGTAATAAAATTTTTCAACACGTGAATGGCCTGTAAAAACAATATTTTTGATAACTTGCATAGGTACGTTATGAAAAGTAATAAAATTATAATTGACGTTTTAGTATAAAGTAAAAAAAAAAAAAACCGAACAAAACAAATAAATAATATTATAACTTACCATAAAAATGAACGTGATGTTATTGAACAAATGAAAACATTAGTTAGGTACCATTACGTGAGTGTCGTTAAAAAAGACTAAAATATTCCGTAAAAAATGTTACTACTTAACTTTAGTTTTTATTTCATACTACGAAAGATATAATTTATTACTTTTAATTTTAATCTTTTTTTTATTTATAAAATAGCGTATATTATTAGTTATTGCAGTACCCACATGTATAAAGTTTTCAGATGGTTTTGAAAATATTTTATTACAATAAAAGATAAACAAATACGAATGAAAGTACAACATTTTTAAATTTTTAGTAATTCAAAAGATTTGCGTATTTATCGTATTTATTAATATTATCGTGAGTTTAATTGATTATAAAAATTACCCTTTCAAAAAAAAAAAAAAAAACGAAGCCTAATGAAATGAATAATCATAATATGATCACAATTTGTTATTATAAATTAAGTAAATTATATCATTATTATGAGGGTTATTAGACGTACGAAATTGCTTTTTAACTTCTGTATGATGTTAACCCGAAAAAGTTTCATAATACACGATTATAAGACAACGTTAGTTTTCGAATTTTATGTTATATTATGATAATGTAATTTGTTGTATGACTAAACGGTTAATCAATTTTTCTTTTTGGTTACGCATGGCTCACGCATGTTACGTATCGAACATTTTATGAGTTTGAAGGGCAATAAAACAAATCTTAAAGTAACTCTTCAAAAGTATCTGAACGTGTCAACTAATTAATAAAGGTTTTAATAAACTAAATTTGATAGTATTTAAAATAAGTTCAAATAAATTAATGTAAATATGATTTGTTGTTTCAATCGATAAGAAACATCATTTCTCGAAATACTACTATTGCTACTCTGGAAAATATTGAATTTTACTATCACACTGGAAGACTATGGTTAATACTATAAACAAACTAATGTATTCAGCAGGTATTTATCATGAATGAAGTGAAATTGACAAAGTACAGTTACCGAAGTGGTTAGAATAATGGTTTGTATATAAACAATTTATTACACACAGGTACATATAACTTGCAAAGGTTAACATCTACAATGGTTTATTTTAAATATTGTTATTATGAAAATTTCAGATTTAAAAAATACATTCGTAAAAATAACGGACGTAAAATAAAAAATAAAAATGAACACAGTCTATATTTATCTTATTCTGATGATTATGATTATGAAACAAGGTGAATATAATAGCTGCTGTTGATTCGAGTTTGCTTGCGGTATTTGGATTAATGTCTATTACGTGCCGTCGCATTAAGACTCAATAATAGCGGAATGCATTTCGCTGGAAAAATCGTAGATCGGCGAAGAAGCAAAATTTTCGACGCGCAGTCGGTATATTCGGTAGTATATCGTCGAATCAATGTTATCACAGCTATCGCGATAGTGGTCGAGTGCTATTCTGAATGGATGCACTGTTATATCGCAAAGAGCACAGTTTATTTGCACATCAATGCGAACTCATAACTGCAATGGAATTATATATTGAAATGGAAACTTTTGATTATAAATCCCAGACAAAGCGCATCAGATACGAACGTGAGACGTCTAGCGATACGTACATGTGTACTGTGAATATTAATATATGCACAGAGTGAAATAGACTTAAATTGAGTGAGAGGGGGAGGAAGGAAATCGATGAGGGGTAAACCGGAGACAAACACAGGCAAAGCGAAAAGAAAAAAGATACGCGTCACACGTTTTCACGTGGAACGCAAGCCTACACGTGTCCGAGTGTCATTGTCATCCCGCCATCGATATCGGTATTGTTCGGTGATAATTATTAATTAGGCGTTTTAGGTAACCGAACGTTTTCGGGTCGGACCGCGATGGTAGGAGCTCTTCGCTGTGATTTATAATGTAGTAACGGTTTCGTTAGTTCTTCACGGTCGTGTGTCCGTACTTCACGCTTTGCAGAATCAGGTATTCCGGAAACAAAGCGAATAACAAACAGCAGGCGCTATTGTTTGCGTATGTTGGAGATCGCAGATATCTCTTGTGCCGGAGTTCAAAAGCGCTCTAGATATGATTAATCATCTTATTGAGTTCCATACCCTGAGTAATGAATATTGCAAATTGTGCGCGGAACATTCGATTTAAATACTACATATTATACCACTCAAAGTTTCTATACCTAATCACGATTTTGAAATTTTGTTTTCCAAATTTCGGACCTCATATTTCATATTACGTGATGAAGTACATGTTTTCAAATGTTCAAACGATTTGACGGAACAGATTTCACGTTCTTTCCATCGCTTTCAAAAACTATCGAAAGTTTGCAATATTGGTCCTTTTCAAGTGTCATATATTTCAAGAGTTTCTCACTCTCTGTATCTTATAAATATATATATATATATATATATATATATATATATATATATATATATATATATTTATAGAACTTTTAGAAAATTGTTATTTCCACTGAAGTGTGAGAAAAAGAAAACATCATTGCAAAACCAATCTTCAGCCGGATGCATTTCCCCACGCTTGGATTGCAAAAAGTTTTGCGAAAGTATTTCTCGTTTTGCGACGGTTTATTTATTTTCATTTTCATCGGAACAAATCTGGACGCACACGATAAAACGACAACATTTAGGTGGGCAATAATGACGTGTACCATTGTGTTGTACTATATTACGGCCGTTTGTTGCGCGCGCGTTGACCTCCTACGTGCCGTACGAGTGCTCGAAAAAAAAAAAATCTAAGTTTAGAAAACGCCGAAATCAGGTGGTAAAAATTATTTACGACGACTCAGCACATTCAACGATTGTGCGACACATCCAAAACACGTGTTATTGGTACTAAAATTTAAACCCACGGCGTATAATATAACATAATAATAATACATCATAACGCACGCAATATGTAATGACGGCCAACGTAGTGTCGACGCCTCATCGACTCGCGAAACAAAGAAATTGAAATTTCACTTTTCGCGTCGTCTAGTCGCGCTGCAGTCCTATGTGTGTATATAATCGTGCCGGTTCGGTTTGGAATTTTTTACCCGAGGCAGTTATTATCCATTATAACACCGTGAAGATGTGAATATGTATATTTATTAATAACTATTTATTATTATCGGGTGAACGGATCGAATACGTATTATGGTTACACACTTGCACGCTGCAGTTGTGATGTACAACAAATTCAATATACAAATCATACATGTTAATTGAAAAGAAAAAAATTGAAATTAAACATTTATGTACAAGTAAAGAGATGCTTATGTGTGTGTGATAAAGAAAGAAGGGAGGGGGAAACCAATTAAAAAAGACTAAACGAAATCAAAATTTAGCGGAATTGTTAAACATTTAGTATCTATAAATTTCTACAAAAGGGAATGGATAAGATTGCTTTAATATATTTGCTTTGTGCGTTTTATCGATCTCAATAAATCTACAAATGAACAAAATGCTAAACTTTGGTCGTGTTTAGGTACATCGTGTTATGGGGAGGATCGTTTTAAAGTTGGAAGAAACATCATAATAGTATTGTGTTTGCGGTAGAAACATGATGAGGTCTATGTTACCCGAATGTTTACATAACACTGGCGAAGACAATAATAATTAGGAAAAAAAATAGGACGTGCCAAGAGATTTCCAACAACACAATGATGACGAACGACATTATTAGACCTATAATTATAGTGACGTTCACGTACGAATTCGAATGACATCCATCCGCATTCATAAAACTTAAACAAAATCGACCTGACACTTCGTTTTTGTTTGGACGAGAAAATGCGGTGGTACATATTGTAAAATGAACAACAAATCTAATAATTTTGCGTAGGAATCGGATTTTTTACAGTCGTAAGTATTAATTGTGTATACGTTCGAGAGTAACACATTGTGAATCATTACGTTTAAAAAAAAAAAAAAAACAGCGAAGGCTATTGTGACATAACCTATGTTAATCGAATCATACATTTCTGATATATTTTTCAACAGTACTCGATATCATATCGGGAATGAACCAGAAATTCGAAAGAAAGATTTTCTTTATTACACAATTTTTTGACGTAAAACAATCGTCTAAACAACACGGTAGCGGAGCTGAAGTTGTCGAACACGAAAATGTGTCGCCGGTAAAATCCACCTATCGACCGCGTTTTCTCGTCGATTCGAAATGCGTACGGCGCACACACACTGCGCGGTATCCGGTCGCGTATCAAGTGCACCCGGTGCTCGGGTTGAAAAATACTTCCGTTCTGTTCGCGAGCTACCATCGTGTCTTCGAAATCTAATAACACGTGATGCCGACGACTAAACATGGATAAACGCAATGCTTTTTCCCACCGCCGCCGCTACACGTGCAGCGTAATACCGTCAGTCGTGGCGCAGGTGCCGGCGCGGTTGTTACCGTGTTGTACCGCGATTTCCACTTCCCTCTCGGTCACGGTACATCTTAAGCTACACTTCCCGTGCGCCACCGCCGAGCGACCGCGTGTCGATTACGTCGGATGACTTGGCCGTGAACGGCGGGCGATACGTCTCGAGAAAGAGACTCGGGTGTGCACACACACAAATCGCGCACGTGAGCAAAAGTTTCACGTCCTTACGCCCGGACCCGTTTGCGGAAAGTGGTTGTGTGGGTTCTAACCCCCCGCTGAGGATATTTTTACTAAGAATTTAGTCCTCGTTCTATCGAAGTTAAACCGACTTGAACATTCGTACATGGTTGTCCAACGCAGCCGTCGACAGAACGCGTTTTCACCGTTTGCCCAGCTCTTCAGACGTTTGTTGGCATTTATTTATTTTCGGCCGTGGAAAAACCAACGAGTATATTTCGATCGATTCCATGACCTAACATAACATACATGATTTCCATAACCCCCGTCTCCCCCCTCCCCTTCGAACCCGATTCCCGGGCACGGGCCTGCTCACGACGGGCCCGGGGCACGCACGCGGCACGTGCAGATATCGACCTTCGTTCGCGTTTCCCGTTCACGCCCCGCTTTTCCGTACCCGCCAGGAACTGCATCACGCGACGGCCATCAGTCGTATCACAACACATATATTATACAATACATTATTGTTATTATTATATTGTTAATTTATATTATTCGTCTAGCGAAATATCCCACCGACGACGGCGACAAAATAAAAGTCTGGAGATGTGTGTACGAGCGTACGCGTGAACGCGAGACGCAGCAGCGCTGCGGATGTGGATTGATTGACGGGACGTAATAAACGCCGTGTTATATATCCGTCTCTGCAATGCGCGCCGTTACGGCAATGCTGACCGACGTATTATTTTGTAGTTGTGGATCCTCAACATTTTTACAGCGGATTGAATATCTACTAGAAATCAAAACACGAGTAAAATGATAGCAACGCGTCTCAAACACGTATTTTAAATCGTCGCAGTTGTTAATATACTGATGACTAAAAGAAATAGATCTAACAATACAAATTATTTGATAATCATATTATGCTTTAGAATATGTTTCAGCTTACGGCAGTATGTACACTCATCTTAAGAACATGTAGTTCAATGGAGATAAAATTAATAAATTTAATAAACGATTTTCTTGGGGATATTATATACATTACATGGCTAACATTACTATCCTTAGTAATAATATTTATGCGCTATAAAATATCCCTCCTAGATAACAACACTTAATATTTTTACATTAATAACTAAACATTTAATATAAAATCCCAAAACTACAGAAATTCGAATAGAAACAATCTATATAAAAAAAAAAAAACTAGAATTTTTAAGGAAGCAAATGACATTCAAAACGGGCCCAAGAAATCAATTCACATGTAACAAATATAAATATTAAATTATCTAAATATATTATAAAAAAATATTAAAATTGTAATCCTAACTACACTATGAACACAAAATATCATTGTACTTTTATATTATATAAAATTCTTTACGAAAAATGTATTTAAATTAAAATATGTAAATATCAAAACCTATAATTAAAAATATTTTCTTAGATAATATTAAATAAAATTGTCTACATTTAATATAAAAAGGGGGAATTTTTTAAAATACCATCAATACAATGTCGTTACATATATTTAAGTATTTAACAATGTTTAATTATGTTAAAAAAAAGGGAAAAATAGACATATAAAAGTGTTATGTTGAAAACCACACTAATATACAAGAATTATCATATTTCAAAAAAAAAACAAAAAGAAGAAGAACCAGAAGTTACCAAAGCACCCGTCAAGACGACAATGTCAAAAAAACGCGTTGTCTATATGGTATAAACAACTGAAACATCTGACAGGTGAACCATAAGAACAAAAAACTCATAAACAAATATCAAAATCACTTACATAGACAAAACTAGTACCATCATAGATAATAACAACAAAATAATTGAGGTCAAAGGAAGCACAAGAAATAACAAGTATATTAGTGTCACAATAAAATTTTTATTTATGATCTAAAGAATTAAAATTAGCATGTAAGCAATAATATGTATAATTAGGTTAAGCTAAATGTATATAAGACGGAAGACTAACAAATAAAGGAAGTCTTCGGTGGTGGTCGTGTGACTCGGCTACCACTGGGAACATACGCAATTATTACGTGTTACCTTAATTCTACTTGTGTGTTTGTGACTATACGTACGATTCAGTCGGCATATACATTACCATTAATGTTAAACTTCATTAAATTGGTCAAGCGATTTTATGGTCTTGGGGGAATTTTATTATCGTCACGGTTAATTAATTAATGTTATTCATATTGGATTAAAACTCTACAAGATTCTTTACATATTATTCCATATAGTTATAAATTATGAATATCCATATTTATTACAATCATAAATGTTGCGTCCTACACTATTCGAAATATATGGACTGATTACCAGATTTTCCATTACTAGATATGTAATTAATTTTAAATCGAATATAAATGTTTGAAATAATTTGTTTTCCTGTATTTCATAAATTTTAACGGTGTTTTAATTACCCGAGAGTAATCTTCGTGCAACACGTGACCGCCCGATAACTTCGATAAGGGTTTTGTATTGTTGTAATATTTCTTCTCAGTTCAAATAATTTAAAAATGGAACTAAAAAACTAAAAGATTCTTTTAAAAGTTTTGATATATTAAACATTTTATCCGTAAGTAAACGATTCTCTCAATTACGATTATACTTTAAGTTAACATTTGGGTGGCCTAGTCTGAAATAAATAATACTCAACAATATTTTTTTGACATTCAAATTATTTAAACTTTCGAAGAATATAATTTGATCACAAAACGTTTTCAAAACTTGCCTTCAGTGTATATATATTTATATATATTTATAATATTAAAAACCATCCATATCGCAGTAGTTTGTAGTTGTATAACAACGAATTGGTTGATAAAGCACACTAATAAAAAAAGAAAAAAAAACAACATATATTTATATTGAATTTCAATGAGTATTTATTCTTATTTTTTTTTTTTTCGTGTGCGATGTTTTATTCACTATTAAATGTTTTTACTTAAATTATTATCTTGATTTTAGTATAGAATCTGGAATTTCTGGTCTTAAAGAACAATATTTGGACATTCATTTAGTAACGATTAGGCAAGGTTAGCGACAAGGTAAACAATACGCGTGACAGTTTAACTGTTTACGATCTGTAGTATATATTATTTGTAGAAATAATTTCTAAGGAGTATGGTGACAATAATATACACTGCTCTCTGCGTGTAAAAATAAATTAATAAATTTACATTGAATAGGAACGCCCCGATATTAGATCATCCATTAAAGTTATGTAAAACAATGGTAATTACTTTGAACATTTTTTATTTAGCTGATTAATTCACGATTCCCGTATGGAGATGGTTGCGTAGTTATAATACTACATACGAATTATATATTTAGAGCGGACGTAAATCGAATTCGACGCGTATACATTTGATAATATACATAAAATTATGTGTATCACATAATATTGTATACAAGAGAATAGGACACGATGATTATAGTGGTCGAGTCACATAATGTTTGTGTTTGATTTTATTTTTCTCACGATTGGTGCGTCTGAACGAAAGGGAAAAGAGGTATTGGATTTCGTAACGGAATATTAATTGACGCCCGTTTATGCGTACGTATACATATATAGTGTTCAAAAGTTATAAATTGCGTTGTCTCATCGGATAGGTATATCAACGATGAGTACATAATAAAACGAGTACTAACTTACACAGCTGCTGTTCTGCGAGTATATAATAATATAATATTGCTTACGATCGAAAATGTTCGTCCGTTAAACAAAGGGGAAGAAGTCAAATATTTTTCGATTAATTATTATCGTTGACACAACGAAAACTTTCTTCGGGACGAACACTTCATACAGAATAATAGATGAATTACGATTAAATATTTTTTAATGTACTTCCATATCGTGATTATTTCCTATGTTATCCCTTCCTGTCAAGTAACCGAATCTAGGGAAACGACTTGGAGCAGATATCCGCTATTTGGATGTAGCTAATGGAGCTATTTCCCATAGGTACAGTGTCAAAGCTTGAGTGATCGAAAATAATAAAAAATACATAGCTCTGTAACAAGAAGAAGTGAATGGACGGACGAATATTTTATCTATTTCTTTGTAATGCACTATGAGAAGCATGATTTTGGGCTTATTATTTTTCACGTAACTATACTATACTGTTTATAGTCGTCACGATAAAATAATAAACTACGAAACGTAAATATACTTTTATTATTCAATAACTATAATTACTCGTGTTGAACTCTTATACTTCAATAATGGCTTTAGTGCTACAATATCTACCATTATTTAGATTTTTTTTTTAAATTTCCATTTGCATAGAACTATATTGAAAGACTTGCAAGGAATATCCAAGTTTAATCTTTTACGTTTAATAGATAATCATGAGAACATTTGATAGTTGGAATAGTATGTATACATGAAGAATATTGAATACTTTGTATTTGAAAACGAATTGTTACAGTTGTGAAGTTTTAATTATTTTAATACTTTATTAATACAACTATACTTAGTTTTAACTACAATACCACGTGCACGATCGTATTTTAAATCCTTTTCTAATGTTTCATTGAAATAATATATTCAAAATTATTATCAATATGGTTGATTTTTTTATGCACTTTACATAAGGCAGTATAAAATTATTATACATAACTCTTGAAAAGATAGGTTGATGGTATTGATCATTCGGACTCAATGTTGAACAATAATCAATTATTGTTTTTACATATTGAGTATCAAAAATATTAATTGATAGAATTATTATTTTATATTGTATCGATGAGTTGATGTCAAATTCTAAGACAGCGAAAAAAAATATTACACTATTTTATATTAGATAAAATAATTTGTTTTTACCAAAACTATTATTTTCAAAAAGAAAAATTGGAGTTTCTGCTTAAAAAGTTTTCAGTTTATTCTTAAAATTATTATTACTTATTAGCCAGAATAATACCTGGGATTATGAAATCACTATGATAAAAAACAGTGTACACATTTAACTTTAATGTATGTGAGACGTAAATTAAAACTATTGCTAGAAAGTTAGAGTATAAATTATAAAACTACATCTGATTATAATATTGTATCATTAATAACTATAAAGTACATAACTTTCAAATAAAAGTACTAGAATTTAAATATTATAGCTACGGAGATGTGTTGTTATTTTACTGAATGGATACAAGAACGTAATGGATATGATTGTTTCCTTAATATATAACTCCATCTACTATTCAATATCTACAATGATTGGTCTATAAAAAAAAAATAAATAATAGGACTGTAACTTAAAATATGTTTTGTATATATTGATACACAAAAAAGTTTTGCAATACTATTAATTTGCATCCAAAAAGTAGACTTTTATATATAATATAAAAAAATAAAAAAACTTTTTATGGAAAATCTACATTTATATTGAGTTGAAGTTTTACCTAAAGAGAAAATTGAATTTTACCTACGTACATAGTAAATTCGTCAAAAAGTTATTTCTTAAACTTTCTAACTTTTTGGAAAATATTTTCATTGGATATATTGTTATAAAAGTATATTTTGTAGACCAATAGGTGTTTGTGGATTTATTATTTACTATTAAAGTGTAAATATGATTTTATTTATTTTGTCTAAAGTACAACTTTACGAAATCAAAAAGATATTTATATTACGATAAATTAAAATTAAAACAAATATGCTACGGGTCGTAAATATTTTGTAATTTATATACGAACAGATGAATTAAATTGACATAATTACTATAGTTATTCAAGCCGTCAATATCATGGTAAAACATCTAAATTGATATTGAATGGTATACGTACACACACACACACACACACACACACACACACACACACACACACACACACACACACACACACATATGTATATAAATTTATTTCGTTTACGAGGAAGTTATTGCTGAAAATATGTATTGCCAGTTTAAAACAAAATGCTGTAAATATTAGACAAGTGAGTAAATAATCGTTAAAATGTCGTATTTTAAAGTTCATACAACATATTAAATGCAAGTATTAAATTTGTTTGAAATGTCAAATGTTCATTTATTTAGTTTGAACAATTATTAATTTTTTATACGATTTTATTTTATATAGAAAACCTTGAATATTAGTTTTGACTATAAAAATAAATATCTATGACGGTTAAATATTAAAAGCTGAATTTATTATTTTTCAACGTCAAACTATAAAAATCTACGATTGATTGAACTGCCATAAAATATAAATAATACATAAGCACCTAGAATGTATAGATATTATATACAATATATTATACGAGCTTGTATTTAGTAACGACCCTAAGCAAGGTTTGAGTAGGATAGTATTTTTATTGTACATTCTAATGTAAATTTTAAACCATTAATTATTGTATTTGGTTTTAATTGGAAATCATTTCGAAAACGTATATTTATACGCACACATTTGTACTGCTGTACTACAATGGAATATTTTGCTGACAAAGCGCGACGCGTATAATGCTTGTAATGCGTGTAAACTGTTATGTATGCAAATCTACGCAGGCGTGATGTATCAATCAAAGTAATCAATTTGTTACGAAACTATTATAATCGAAGTATGACAATTAAATGAATCTAAACGGGTTCATCTTGGATTGATTGAAAAATTAATTATTCTGTGTTTGAATATTCCGTTACTACCCACACAATATTGCGCAAAAATTATATAATCCCCATAGTTTATCTAAATTAAAATTGTACGTTTACAACTTTATATGTATAGCTGAAGGTGAAAATTTCTTTTTAGACTGTGACGGGATCGAAGGAACTTTTGTTTTTGGTTACCAGGCAAATCGAAACGTTTTAGAGTGTCTGTACTCGCATCGTGAAAATCAAAAATAACGTGTTTGCTGTACCAGCAACTAGTTTCTCGTAGCAGTCCTGCACCGGGCAACACTAAGAAACTTGTAACATGAATTTAAATGTTGACCGTTATGTTAAGCGCTCTGTGAACTGTACGAGGACGATATTATTGACCATGGGGCATCTGTAGTAGCATGATATTATTTTTCATAGCACCGAGCGAAACGTTAAGATATTTCAATTGTTGCGGTGCCAATTAAATGTAGTAAAAATGAATTCCACGTACGCTACTTGCGTACGTAGCAGAAGATCGATTGTTTACCGTGTACTACTGTGCGTACCACTGGTATTGAGGGGTTGTTTTTCGTCTGGGTTGTTCACCAACACTCGCTTTGGCTAATTTTGACGTACAAACGTAACAACAGTGTTTCAGATCGACCGTTCGCGTTTTAAAAACGGGTGTTGAAAATAAACGTTGAACGGAAAACAAAACCAAACGATTACCGCTGTGCCGGTAGAAACCGAACGTTTACAGAACAGGTGCCATGATTCAAACGTGCAGATATTTTGCACGGAATGAGTGTGATATCGACGGGTGGAATCACTCGGGGGAAGAGCGACGAGTCTGCAGCACCGA
This sequence comes from Sipha maydis, assembly GCA_034509805.1. Classification (NCBI taxonomy): domain Eukaryota; kingdom Metazoa; phylum Arthropoda; class Insecta; order Hemiptera; family Aphididae; genus Sipha; species Sipha maydis. Next base: position 131,755 of record JASXSY010001776.1, on the reverse strand, counting down.
AGGCCGACGTTTCGTTACGGAAAACATGGTCGGAAAGATAAAAAGTGGTTAAGAAGAAGAACACCGAAAACTCGTCCCCCCTCCCCCGGTGGAAGACGACGCGATTTTTCGGGGTTCGCGGCGCATCGTGTGCAGACCGCGACGTAACCGATTCCGGGCGCGCATCACGGACGAGCGGCGAACGCGCCCTTGCAGTGTTCCCGAACGTTAGACCGAACATCGGTACAATGCAGGGGTATGTTCGAATTGCATTTATTTTAGTCGAATCGCACTTGGGTTTAAAAAAGTTAATGGTCAAACTGCACTTGGGCTCAAAAAAGTATTTCGATAAAATGTTGATACACGATTACGTCACGGCCTCGTTCACTTTTAATAATTTTTAAATTATTCTTATCTACACAGCGACGTTAAAGTGTGTACTAATTGTAATATACATTGCTATTAAATAAGTACGCCGTAGCGTTCTTCAACAGAGAGATAAGATTCGCAATATTTTTAACGGGTTTTCCATTTAACTCTTTTTTGAACGAGTGTAGTTCGACCACTACATGCTTTTTACCCGAGTGCAGTTCAACCATTTATTTGTAGGTAATAAGTGCAATTCGACTTATCGCGCAATGTAGCAATACCATGCATCTAACCATGCATGATTGTCATTGGATATGAATAAAATCTGTGGCTAAATCATCTAGCCCAAAGATGGCGAACCTGTGACACGCGCACACTATTTTAGTGACACACGCAACTCTGTAATAATTTTATAAAATGCATATGAATTGTTTTCAAGCAGATTTTCCCAATTTTATCATCTAGATTCAACATTAATGGCGTCGAGATTTATTAAATGATTGATGGTTCATACCATTTAATTTTAATTTAATTATATTAAGTCAATAATTAATAAATAATTAAAATAACTTTGGGTTCTATCATTGGATGGCCTCCCTCCTCATGTGTTCATGTTGTAAAAAAAAAAAAAAATGTACGTATGTGTTCAAATTTACTTTTTATGCCTTATTGTAGCATATATTGTAAATATTCTAATTAAAAATAAAAAAAAAAAGATTCAACATTAGAATTTTTAATAAATCCACATAATATTAAATTTGATGAACTAGAACTTGGTTTTGTTGAGTGGTTATGTATTGACAGCTTAGAAATTGAGTCAATATAATTTCAGTTAAGTACTATTTGGAAAAATAAATTTATTAATTTGAATAATGAGCTGGAAAATAATCATCATGAAAATCTTAGGAATGTTAAATCAGAAAATTGAATTCTTAACGAGTGGAAAAGTCTTCCAAATTAATTTGCATCTCTGAAAAAACTAGCTCTTTCTTTATCGACAATGTTTGGATCTACTTATGCGTGAGAGCAGCTTTTTTTTTCAATGAATTTTATTAAATCAACTGTAAGGAATCGTCTTGCGACAGATTTAAGTGAAGCATGTGTTCAGCTAAAATCAACCAATTACAGTTCAAGAATTGATTCATTAGCCAATAAAATGCAGCAACAAATTTATCATTAAAAATATATGTATTATAAATGTATTAATTATTATCAATTTTTATATTTTAACATTTCAATATTTTTTATAAATTAAAATTTTACATACTTACGTGTTACTTATACTTTTGGTACCTAATATATTTAAATCGTTTGATAATGTAATATTTGACTTGATTTTTATCATTAAAACCATGGATGTAAGAATTTTTAAGTACGAAAAAGGGTTATCAAACTAGTTGACACGCAGGGAAAACAAAATCCAACCAAAATTTTTATTTGACACGCTGCTACGAAAAGGTTCGCCATCCCTCGATGGGACGCTGTACCGGGTACGAGATACTGCTCCGCGGGGTGTACACATGTCCGGAGTAAGACCGCACACCGTACCTGTTCGTTACGGTCGACGGACACGTAAGTGCGCGCATGATATAATGCATGTACGCGTAATGGCGCTCGGCCACGAAATGGTTAATATCATTAATAACTATTGTACTTGGACGAAGACGATAAAAAAATACTGCTAATAATAATAAACAGATGGTTAAATAAAAAAAAAATAAAATAAAAAATAGTATAAAATCTTCTCCCGGCGGCGAAACAATAATGTACATCACCTGTCTCCTCTCGTAAACTGGTATGGTACGTTTGTAATACACGTATGCGCAATAGCGTACGGCCGACGACGGTTTCACGGCCATCGGGCCCCCAGAAAGGAGAAGAAGAAAAAACCGATCGTCGTCGGCGTGCCCGCACCGAGCACCGGTGTGTATATATAAACTTTCTCCGCGTCTGGGATCGTCTCCTTTATTATACTCGCGATCGTCCGAGAAACGTACCGCGCGAGTACCGCGATACACACTGTTGTTCCGGTGATGTGAATTTTTTTATTTCATTTTTTCCTTCGCTTCGCCATCAGCTGTTGTATTGACGTTTTTTTATTTGAAAACCGAAAATAATAACTATATCAGAAAAAAAAAAAAAACGCCCCGCAATCGGATCTTTACGTAAGCCGTGTCCGGGATACTACGTGTACCAGGTTAGTAAATATACAATGATATTCCGTGATGCACATGCGATCCAATGTATAACGTGACGTTTCCATCCCCGGATACCCCGCCGCAGTCGAGTCGAGACGTTTCCTATTAAAATGTACACCGAGAACGTCATAATAACATGCGCCCGTGCATGAGAACACGTGCCGCACTATCGTATTACATATACATTGCCTATATTTTACGGTACCGATGTGGAAACGTAATAAATTTTCCGATCCGTTCGGAACGTAACGGCGGTGGCTCGCGACGTGACACTTTCCAAGAACGATTTTGTGCCGAGCGCAGAGTGTAACGTCAACGTATCTGACGCGCGATCGAAACTTCGCGGTTACTGGCCGGCGGTGACAGACAGCGACGGAGCCGAATGCGTTTTTAATTTCCGAACGCCGTTTTTTCTAATCGTATTATTTTCGTTCGCGGAGGAATTCGCGAGCACCAAAACGTTGTACCAACACCGTAGGTCGGAAACCTCCGTTTAATATGTTTTTCCACCACCGGCGTTAGCTGGCCGTAAAAATCCCGTACTAATGGTTTATCACCAATGTTTTATTTGCTTTCCCCCCCCCCCCAAACATACACGCGAAAACCCTTATTTTTTCCGTTCGTTATTCGCCATCGTAAGTTCAACATCAGCGTGAGCGTGTGTACGCGTGTATAGAGTGTTGTGTTTTTGATATTCTTCTGCAATTTCACGTAGCTGATCGCGAATCACGCGTCTAATTGAACGGCGTTACGTGATATTTTCACGGGAGAACGCAACGTCCAGAAAATGATTAATTAGTAATCCTCGTTCAAAATCGGTTAGCCATCTAATTACGCTCCGCTCGGTTAACTCTACTGTTTCCCATCAAGACGCTAAACAAACGAGTGCCGCGTAATCTCAACGCTCGTGGAAATATTATTGTTGTTGTTATGTTCTAAGGTGGGTAAATATATTGCTGTAATATCGTTTTAACGCGGAAAATACACACACGTTCAAAATTACAAAATATGAAACAAAAAGAAGCGTATCGTGACTGCGTACGAAATCTCGTGATCTCTGTTTAAGAAACAAAAACAAAACATACGGCATAATAAAACGTACGAATAGCGCAGTAGAATTTAAGTAAATTACCTTTTTTTTTTTTTTAATTTTTTTTTTAAGATATTCGTTGATTTTTTATTTCGAATACTTATATTTTTTTTTTCGCTTCACACGACGGATATCAATACATTTTATCCCGAACGTTATTTCAGTGCAAACATCATTTCTTTTATTCCTCGGGTTAATATAACATGTAAGATTCGAGATCCCGTTCCAGAAGCATCAAGTCGTATTATCGACCTCGTGTTTATAATATTATTCATTCTGGAAACAATTTTATGAAGAAAAAAAAAACAAGATTGTAGTATTATCTAATTTCACATTTACGTTACGTAATGTTTTGACATAGTAGTCTTCCATAATATTTTTTTTCGGTGAGACTTGTACCGTAGTACGTATGTGGAATCCGTTGGGATCGATGAGCATATTTTTTCGACGAGGTCGGTGTAGAAAAACGCGGGTCGCCGGTTCATTGATGTGCTTGTAATGGGTTTGCATTTTATAAGTCGTATTGATCGACAGTATTCGACCCGTCTTCGTGCAAACATACTCTTCGGCGGTAGATCCTTCGCTCGCAGTGCACGACGTTTGTAGCCTCACACTACCATATTAATTTGTTCAGTAAACAATATCGACGCGAGCAACGAGCAAGTTTGTCAACATTAATGCGTTGAGTTGTTCCTGTTTTTACTGCGCTGGCCGATGATCGATTCCTTTTTCATGTAAGATAATTAACTTATCGTTTTTTTTTTTTTTTTTTTTATTCATTTCTCGTTCATTAATGCCGATCGATGTGGATTATATTGGTCTTCGAGAATACGAAAAATACGAAAAAATTAATAAATAAAATCGTCAAATTGTTTTACTTGTACCCGGACACCGTCCGATGGATCGGGCGAAAAAACGAAAAATCCGACTGGGTCACATCGTGCCCCGTATTCCAAACGTGCCTGTGGCAACACGCGTTTTGTTTTGATATTTTTACGAATTTCACACGGGCAATTGTCCGCAGCAAGAACAGGCGCAACAACTAATCGACGGGCGAAACGGAACAATAATTACGGTAACAACAACAATAATTATGAAAAAAAAACCACGAAAGAGTTGCGACCGTGCGAACGGCCGACGACGACGCGTCGGATGACCGATATTTTCGCGACCGCGACGGCGCAACCGTTGCGCGCTGAAATAACAACGTTCCAGCCGATTCCGTGCGCTCGTCGCGTCATACGTGTTCACGCGGTCCTGTGACCATTGTTCTCCGAGGACCTTCGTTGGTCGAGAGCGAACACGGTTACGAGCGGTCGCCGTGCAACACAAACAATCCTGGGCGAGACGACAAAGGACGAGAAAACGGTACGGGAGTATCGTGCGATCGGGGTCTAATAACGTGTGCGGTTAGTGCCAGGCACAAATACCTATAGCCGTAAAAAAGATAAACCCGCCTCTGGAAACATATTATCGCAATAAGGTTTTTTTCTTTCACCTTTTTATTTTTAATACTTTTTTTTTTTTTTTAGAGCCAATCACGATTTATTAAATAAAATATTACTGTATAAAATTATAAATTTTTATTGGAAACGTTAAGTGTCGATAAAAAACGCGTGTAGTCGTATTTATTTGTTTTTGTTTCGAGCGTTACGCATTTATGTTTTTCGACGCACCGTATTTATTTATTGTTTAATAATAAAAATAACAAGAACTAGGAGTTATGAGATACGTGAGTTATAAAAGCCAGTTCGGATAACGTATTGAATAGGAAAAGGATCGAAATGGCTATATTTTTAGATCGCCGTTGCAAGCAAAGGTCGTATAATATTACGTTATAATGGATATTTTTTCGAAGACCAATAGAGAAAAGGATAATAATAATTTTAAATGGCTGTTATTACTTATTATTATTTCATAGTATTATCAATAAAAATGTAGACATTATATAACATGGTTAACATTTTATGATGGTTTTTATTCATGTCTGTTCTGAAATTGGTATAAATTACCTATTCAATTCAATTATTCGTCTTAAATGTATTTAAACTCTAACGAAATCAACCGAATAAATTCAACCGAAAAAAGAAAATCCGTCTCCTTACTAATTTATTTACACGTAAGATTACTCTCGTAATAATATGTACGCTGATTATTCTAAACGTAACAAATTGCATGGGGAAACGATAAAAAATGAATAAAACAGCGATTGAATACATATTTAAATTTTTTTTTTTCTCAATACAATCAACTGTAGTGCGAATAAATATTATGCGAATTCGTTCAGACCCTGAAACCGTTGTACGTTTTTACGGGTTTTTCCTCGTCTTCAAACCGGCGCCTGCAATATCCTTCCACCCACCTCTGAATTTCCGATTGCGCAATCGACTCTGCTAGTAACTGCAAGTATCCGACGTTTCTCCCGGGCAACGATAGCCGACTATCACTCGCGTTATAAACGCGCATTGTTACGTTGAAGTGAAACTGCATAGGACTCCGTGAGCCACGGGGTCGGATTCGATTAAATAAAAAATTAAACACTCCAAAGTTATCCGCGCATACTGTATTCGTACTGTATTCGTGTACAATAATGTATTGCTTCGAGCGTCATGGAAATTCTCGAAATCCTAAAGAGCCGTTGGAGCTATACGCACTGTGCGTACGTATGCAATGACGATGGTGATGGTAATAATAATAATAATAATAATAGTTTTAACGATAATAACAATAATGGTAACAATCAGACGCGAGAATTACGATTTTGAAATACATTATCCGTTACGATTCTACTGCCGGCCGTGAAATTTACGAGTCGAAAACGAATAAACAAACACAATTATGTAGGTGCACTGCAATAACAATGTATAATATACGGGTAAGCGTACACTCGAAACGCGTAACCCGTTCGCGATCGCGTTCGGTAGGAATACGATTACGGAGCGTGAGAAGCGGTAGAAATATACAATACGCGCGCGCACGGCTCAGAATAATAAATTAGTTATTATTAATTATTATGACTGCTATTTATTTTTCGGTTTTTGTTGTTTATCGTCTAAGGGAATAATCCGTCCGCGACGATCGTCAATGAAGCGTTCGAGAAAAAATGAAAAACAAAACGGTATTTAATCATCATTTCTCCCTACCTAAAAAGCCATTCATCTCAAACGTAACCGTGGACGCGTGGTCATTGTATTAATTGGCTTTTTCCATAACAACGAAAAAATTCATTGGTAGACGTTAAAATATAATAGTGTTTTAGTGATTCGAATCGAGAAAGGGATTGATTTTACAACGATGTTTTTTCTATCGTCAACACGTTTTCACGTGGTAAATTTACGCTAAAAGTTCAATGCATACATTATTTTTTTTCTTAAGACTCGGAATTTGTCGTTTTTCGAGTTTTTCAAACGTATCCTTTTCGATACGATTTATTCTAACAGTTCACCCGTGTGAAATATCTCGAATATAACTCCGACAGTTTTCCAAACGTCTAGATTGTCGCTTTCAAGTGTACACAAACGTTCGTCGCCGCGACTCGTTCGTTTGTGGAGCGCGTTTGTCCGGTTTTTTCCTTCCAGGGCTACCACCGCAGTCTTGAAAACAAAATTCAGACCACACCATGTTATAGTCCCTCGCGTATAACCGCCCCACCGCATCGTTAATCTCTCAAGGAACTCGATCTTTTCACACACTACTACGTCGCATTGTTCCGTTCCACCGACTTGAACGCGCACGTGTACACGCGATGCATATGTCATCTGGCCTCGATCGTCGTCGCGCTTTTGTCGGCCGTGATTTCGCGCCGATAGGTTTTCGTCTCGCGTCCGCAGTGATATGCTCGTCCCGCGGCGACGGACCGTCAAACATCGACGCGGTAAAAATATCGCGTATGAATATCGCACACAGACCGCAACACAATATAATGGCCGATAGCCTCCCGCCGAGCGGGTTACTGGTGTACAATACCGACGCCTTCCGTTTCGGTTACCAGTCCGACGATCGGATCGGTCGCAGACGATCAGACGCCAATAACGATAGTGATATTGTAATAAAAATATAGTCACTCGTGTTACCTATAACCGCACGTGTATACAGATGTCTCGCCGATACGGCAACGAATTGTTCGCACCGTGTGACGTCCGCGGACTCGCGCGTAACGCGATAGGACTTGATAAATATTCCGTTTCCGGTTCATCCGGTCACCTCTCATTTGTCGCAGGCGAAACTTACATGACACGTTATATTTTATAAACGTTTGCATGTGCATCACGTTGTAATGGTGGTGTACCATTATGGTGCGCATCTCTAGAGATAAGATTAAAAATATAATCAATATAATCGTTCGAAAAATTACAATTTTTATTTTTTTGATCCCTCTTACATTGCGCCCGAGCCCGTTGAACAGGTTTCATCGGATCGTGATTTCCGCAGTCTTGCTAATGCGGTATTTTTATTTATTTATTTTTTTTATCGTTTTACAGTGAATAGCCAATACACCGGGAACATGTTGGGGCAATGGTGGTTGCCCGTGTGCTTTCTGGCGGCCCTCGTAAAGGTAAGTCGTATGCAAAAAGCTGTTACGTCTCGCGTGGTTGTTGTCACTCAACTCAACGGGAGAGGGGGAGCACGTGTTTCGGGGCGCCCGGCGATTTTTATACGGAAAAGTTAAACAATAAGGATGGGTTTGTCAACTGTCCGTATCGTCATACCGTTGAAACTACTATAGTATGCGATGATAAACTCGAACATAGAATAATGACCGTTGTTTTTCTTGAAACAACATCTTATAAGATTATATATCTTATTATTATATATAATCTTTGCTCCTTGACATTTTTTTAAGATTTACTTCGCCGATATGGAACACTGGCAATCGCCCAGAATGCTTCCCGTTCCCCTTGCAGCGCCGTCACTGCTTGCGTTATAGTTATTACATTGACCGCCGACGATCACGCGTACGATACGGGCGGATCGCGGGTCACAGATCAAGTTCATCCACCGCAGCGCGCGGCACGGTTAAATTGTTGCGGACGCGCGATACATGTCGCGTAAAAAATAGGTTCGTGATTAATCGGTTACAAATGTCAAGGGTGCAATAATCGTCGTTTAGAATTATCCGAGATGCAGCGGTGGCATCGTAAAAAGCAATTATTTTTTTATTTATTTTTTTTTTTTTTTTTTTTGAGTGGAAGGCGAATAAAGGCGTGTATAGTAATAATATTAATTAACTGCTGTTTTTCCGAATGATTTCTCGCGCGTTATCATTATTTTCCCGTTAAAACTTCGCATAAATCATAAACAACGCCGTCGTCCGTAATTGAAGTAGGAGAACGAACGGCGTGCAGCGCGTGTAGAGTGTTACTTCGCTCTTATCGATTATGCCTCTTGAACACTCATCTGCCGGTTAACGGAGCGCGCGGTGAGTGTGCGGTGCTTGAGAAAAATCTATATGTATAGGACGTCATTAATAACGAGACGAACAAACGTAATACAGTAGAAAAAAAACGAGATTTCTTGGGAGTTTCTCCCGTTGTTCCGCGTGTTATATTATGTATAGGGAGTAATAATGATTATTTTATTTTCTGGACGATCAAAATTCGATTTCTCGAAATCGTGTAGCGGCAACGGTAGTTGTGAATAAAATAAATGTGTATTAAAATAAATGTAAAACTCATTAAGCGTCGCGTTTAGAAGAATAATTACAAAAAACGTCACCTCTCAGATGTTGGGGGTTTTCGGATCGGAACCGAAATTCCTGGAAAGGTTACGTTATTTGACGAAAAAAACGAGTTGTATTATGCGTTTTTGTACACTTTTGGGATGACGATCGTTTTAAAATGTTTTTTCTTTTGGAAACCAAAATGTTACCAGAGAATTAGAAATTAGTGTTATTTAACCGTTCTATATTTTTTTTTCACACATATATCTCGTACACATAAGTAAATATTTGAATTACAAAAAAAAAAAAAATAAATAAATAAATAAAAATAGTTTTTATTTATGAATTAGGTTAATTTTTTAACTTTCTCACGCGAGTCGTAAAGTGCGTACGAATTATACATCGTACGTTATACTTGTTACCTGTGCGATATAACACTTCGTTGAAGAGTCTTATCAGCCATAAGATTATATATTTTATACAAATTGGATTGTTACTTCGTGTAGTGTGAACTGTTAACTATTAACAATGATAGAATATAATTTTAAAGATGCTATCCGTCATAATATTATACCAGAACGTTGATATTCACAATCAAATCTGTTTCTGTAACGGCTGAATTACGTTTGAATTCCTACAAAAATACCATAAATCTGAATTGAATAAGACGTAATTAGTATAAAGTTAATATAAAAATGTATTTTTTGGGTTTGATATAATATTTATTGTATTTATAATTCGAAAAAGTTCGTCAAATTTATACAGAAATGGTGATTGCTTAATAAATTGACAATTGTGACTATTTCTCTTTTCTCAAGATTATTAATTTAATTTAAAAAAAATTCTGGTTATTTAAAAATATATATACATAATTTATCAAACGCTAATTGATGTTACACTAATAAAAATATAAAAATATTTATTAAATACAGTTTGAAGTTTTTTCATTCAAAAATAATTAAATATTATGAAATGTACTTTTTAATAATTTCAGTTATGTAAGCATTATTGTTTATTTGCTTGATTGAAGTTTTATAAAACATTAAATATTTCGTTAATAATACTATAACTACAGAAACAGAGGAATGATCGAGACTGAGCATTTTATAGAACTCTATATTATACAATTTGCAAAGTTTATTATTTTAACGTTATATAAAACAATTGGATAGGACTTATGAAATTTAATTAACTGTAGACAGGGAAATATAGTCTTAAAGTAGAAATAATTTAATTTCGAAAAAGCAACATTTGAAATTCTGAAGCTCGCTTGTTGATGCATTTTTTTAGCATTATTATGTGAATGATAAATTTTAAAAACCGAATGAAAACAAAATTCATGAAAATGAATTGTATATAAATCTTGTTTTTAAATATCTTAAAATTAATTAAATTTTGTGACGTTTTAAACATTCGGTGGTAAATAATATATTATCTTATAGTTTTTGAGAAAAACCGTTTTTATTTCATTTAATTTTAATTAATTGCGAAATATTAACATAACAAGAAAATACACAACGTCAAGAAGATATTTTTATTGTGTACGTAGCATGTTAGATAACGTATTTTGTCACTGATTATTAGTGATTGGTCTCATGCATGGTTGAAATATTCTATATTACTGGGTTACTGGGTTACAGGGACGGGATTTGATGTATGGTTATGATGCAGCAAGTGAATTACAACAGAGTATTCCGTTCGCGTTAAATTTGATATTTACAAAAATACGTCTTTGACGTTTAAATTAATTGACGAAAGGATTTTAATACAACGTTGACCAACTCGTCAACTCTTAACTCCATTTTTCATTCCATTATCATTCGAACGCAGTTAAATCAACAAATGATGTCATAATATTATAACAGAAACATTCGCGAGTCCCTTAAGAGCCATAACGGTTAGTGGTGTTACCATTAGTTACCATTTTTTTTTTCTTTTTCCACACATCAAATAATATTATAGAGACATCTTTTCGTAACCCAACGGGTCGTGTACATTAACCTACTGGGCTTAACAATGCGCCATTATGCGCGTGTGCGGACATTAGTTCGAATCATACGAGTACGATTATCATAATGAGACGTCGAATAATTATCGGCTGTAACGCTTGTGCGCAATGGCGATGTTAGCGTGTGCACAACCCGTTATACAACTCGAGGCAATATGAAATAAATAAACAATATATCAACGCTGGCCGCATATAAATAAAGGAGACGATAATAATTATAATCATAGCATGCTAATTAGTATCGGAAATAACGCACGTTAGAGCGACGCGCCCGACGTTGTACCGTTGTCGTTGTACTATTATGATAATGCATAATATTACAGCATTACGGATTCAATCCTTTCGCTTTTTCTTTGCGATCGCTCGCCGAGCGTAGAAGGAGAACACGCCTCCGCACGCGCCCGACAAACCCGTGTGATGTTTTCTATACGAAAATATTATTGTAATTAGCATGTACATAATACGTGGGAGCAGTTGCGACGGCGTGCTAATCGCTTGTGTACGAATTATCACTATCTGTACCAGACATACCTACGTGTAGTACTAATATTCAATACGACCTGCGGTTTGCTGATCGTATTTTAAATCGCGTTTACAAAGATCGAGAAGACCTCCAACCAAATGCGAACCCTTTTAAAAGTTACACGTCTGAGAAAATGTTATTTTCTTTTTCAATATCCGCGTGCATATTGTTCGCGCGTTAGAACAGGACCACTTTTGAACATCGCTACAGGCCAAGAACCGCAACCCTAAATGGTTTACAAAATTATAATATCACTTGATATTTTTTTTGAGATGGAAAAACGTTTACAATGTTTCAAAACGCACGACGACGTGTGCGATTCGTAATGGTTACGACGACTGTGCTCAACGTCGAAATCATCAGCTTAAGCGTGAAATAATCGACTAGGTCTTGAGGCCACAGATGATTATACAAGTACATTCACAGGACGTGGACGCGTTTATGTTTGTCGAACAATAATAATAACGTAGTTTTTGAAATTGACCGCAAGGGTCGAGCTGTGATAACTGCACGTTGTAAGAAGATTATTATTATACGGTTTTCTCAAGGAAGGTGTCATAGATTTATACCAATTTCCAAGTATTTTCGGGTTCAGGTTACAGGTCACTTTACACTCATATCTATGTGCATCTTAACGAGATATTCCGAAATCACGTATAGACGGGACAGGGAGAAAATCTTTTTTGTCGATCGTCAATATGATCCGGTATACTATAATTATTGGGACAATCATCAATCAGTATTCGCTCGTTTCATAAACAATGCGATTGTGCGCAGATGTAAAACGAATTGAACATCGGTCCGTTTCGATCATTTTGTTCAGTCGGTACGTCTATAAATAGATTATGGCGATCTAGAAAATCTATGAACTTCCGAATGCGTTTAAAATAATACTACTAAATATTATTATTTTACGATGAAGTATAATTTATTTCCCAATGGTGTTATTGTTATTAAAGAATATCTTAAATATTGGTTGTTGTGCTCAGTTTACCGCGTTTTTAATAATAATAAATCGCTACGTTGAGAATATTATGTAACTACATGTATAATAATTAGTAGTAGACTTAAAATCTTATAAAAACAATCAATCCCAAAAGCAATCCAAGAGAAGAGATTGAGAATTTGTACAAATTGCTTAAGACATTTAAATATTGAAGAGACAATCTATCATGATAAGTAGTATTCTTATTTGTGGCTGATCAAAAATAAAAAAAAAGTTCGTAGAAATACCAAAACGATTACGTGCATGGTCTCACAGGTACAAGTAAGAAGAGAACATTATGATTACACCTCGAGAATTCGGTTGCGATTGAAGTTTGTTTTATAATGCATTCCGACTGATCTTATATACAGCATTGTTAAACTATTTAGTGTTCTGAACAATGCGCTTTGAGTCTCGAACTTTGTGGTTGGGCATTCCGTAGGTATAAAACAAACGTGAAGATGCCGTAAAGATTAGGCATGGCAAGTTTAACGTATGCACAAACATATTTACCTCGAAATCCCATCGACCACGTTAGTACGAATACGTTTGAAACTCAAGCGATAATCCTCAAATCGTATGTATTACACGCTGCGCCGTGAGGGTTTGTTTACAGAACACCAAAATAATATTGCATTGTCCGCACTTGGAAATCAATCTTCCCTCTTCCCCCCCCCCCCGGCTGTTTTCGGTGTGAATTTTACAAAAAGTCTGAATTAACTATACCGCACGCCGTACGATAAATCATATCTCGTACGGTATGATTAAAATATAAGATACGTTACGAAAACGTGATATAGGTCATCCCTGGTCCGTGACGATATGAATACGACCCTTAATTTGGTTTACGTTTGTTTGTCCATTACGGTTAACCGCGGTGGTGATACGTTTACGCTTGCGTTGCTGTTATTATTGTAGTGGATATCGAGTGAGCGACAAAAATAACCAAATGAAAACCGATCGTGTATTTGCACTCGCGGACCGGGACGAATAAACATTTGAAAACGATCGTAATAAATAATAATCTCGAGCCATCCGAGGCCGCGCGTGTGTAAACACAGTCTGCGGCGATACCGAAAACGGACGGTTTTCGTGTCTGCTCGCTTACGTTTCGCAGTGCGCCGCGAACGTCTGACGTGATCGATGGCGTAAACGTACGCCTATTTCGGACGATGATTTCGGATCGAAGGTGAAAATCGACGGATGCCGATGTCTCGCGGATTAACTAATGGCCAGTGGCGCGCGCATAAGTGCCGACGAATTGTTTGTACACCGTACACGACTTACAATTATATTTCAACATTAGCGAATAATAAAAATAGTATAATCGGGATATTACTTCGATTAATTGGAATAATTATATGATATCGGTGTTCAACATTTACATATTCATTTTTTATTTGATTCGGCAACAAAATGTATGCTTTCTATAAAAACACGAATTACTGTATCACCGGTTATTATTTGTTTTGTCAACGCCATCGACGTGTGTAACAATGGTCGTGGAATGTAACAAAGTCGCATTGTAAAAGTCAACGGGGATCCGACCGGCACTTCACCATTTCGCGTATTCGAATAGCATGAGCTATTATAGTGTACTGCCGCGGAGTTGATGCGTGTCACAAAACGATAGGAAATATGACGTACCCGAAGTATTTTGGTGCGGAACAATTTATAACACTCCGCGATGTGTCGCTGCTGAAAAAACGTAAATAAATATATACGTACACGCTTATTTTGTATAAAGTTTCGATGGAGATAAGGAAACATATAAAATATTGCCACCTACTACCCGCACAAAACACACGGTCGAGTTTTCACCGCGACAAGCGTGCGAATTTTCGCTCGCGATAATATCGTCATCGCACGCCACAAAAACTCCGTAATAATTCATCGCGACGGGGGCGAGATGCGATGACGGAGGAGGGGATAGGATCGCGCCCTGTCCTCGACTGTCAAAATTCCCGCAGAAATATATAGGTAATGCAGTGCGTGCCGTAGCTGTTTGACTTTATATTACTTATGTACCCATCGCGATCATAAATCATTCGACGGCGCTCATCCTATTTCACAAGCATTTCGTCCTGCTGTTTTAGCAGTAACACTACGTGTACGCAAGTGTAAATTATAATTGACCGATGACAGGTAGAGAGAGAGAGAGAGAGATCTTGTGGAGAATTGCAGCTACTGCAATGTGCTGTAGTTACATACGATTACCATCAGTAAGATGAGATTCACACGTAAGCAATGACATTTGACTCGCGCGTCGTCCACGATTTTGTGGTGGAGGAGGAGAGGAGAAACGCCGCGTGGTGAATCGTTGTGAAACTCGTCGTACGTGCGAATAAGTCATCGTCGTCGTGCGTCATTATCGCGAACGGATCACGAACAACAGTTGCAGTACGTATACGATGATTACGTACCTTTCAGACAACGTGCGCAGGACAACTGCATATTATTTTCGTGCCATCAGTAAGAACTGCAGCCGCGAAGAACGGGCTGAACACAAATACTTGTCGCAGTCAGTCCGGACGTCGCGGACGATAGTTATACGTCTTGCAGCCGGCACGACAACTATAACGATCGGATATTAAAACAAGATAAAATCGTTTTCATACTTAAAAGCGCTCGCGACATATCCCCGATTCGTTGCAATATCTTTTATACCCGTGACGAATTGTTGGAATCATAAAGGAGAAACGATTTGTGAGCAGAGTGGAGGGGCAGCAATTGGAGTGCTTCGGTATAAACGGGATAGGGGTGGAGGATGCCAAGTAAGCCTTCCGATTACTCCTCCCCCTGATTTATTTTCACTTTGAGCGACTGCGGATAAATATTCACTTGGATATTTCCAACAATACGCGGCGGCTGCTGTCTCAATGATAATATATTGTATGTACACAGTTGTCATATGGATTTCGCTTAGGCGCACGCGGCTTGGAATTTCAAAGTTTATGCCTTTCAATGTGCACGTAAAATAATAATAATAATAATAATAACGTTTTTCCTACGCATATATAATACATATCAGGGGTAACCAAACGCCATGTGGCTCTTGTCGTTGTAAGATGCGGCTCACATACTTATTATTGTAATGAATTTTAAGTTTTTAGGTATGAATGTAAAAAAAAAAATATCACTAAATAAAATGTATCTATAAGCATTTTGGCTCTTTGTATTATCTTTGTGTTTATCCATGTGGCTCGTGAACCTATTCATGTTGGCCGCCCCTAACATTTCAACGTACCGTACGACAGTCGCCTGTTATTGTTTCTAATAGTCTTTTAAACAATACTTGTATACATGTGGTATTATTAGGCATAAAGCATTTTTTTTTTTCATTTTGATTTTCTCTTGACCGATTTAATCACGCGCAGAGTAAATATATTATTTTATTTTTATTTCATTTAACCGAATATTGATTCAACGCCTAGAGTATAATATTTAGAGTACACATTTACAAAATTCGGTTTGCCGCAGTTGCGCCGATACGTTCTCCAAGTAGTCCAATGAACTGCCTAGAAAATTGTAATATTAAAAAAAGAAAAATCATCGTTAACATAATTAAATTAATAATTGTATACATCACTTGGCTAATGTTTTTATTTGAAAACGGTATAACCGTTTGGGTATTTGAAACGGTGGTAAATCGGAAGGGCTGGACGAAAACAATCAAATTATTTGAACCGGCAGTTTCAATCTCATTCGGCGCCACCGGTTAGCCGTCTGTAGTGCTTACGGTTTTTAATATCAATTCATCTGCGGCTGTAACTTGCGCGGAAATGTGAGAACTGGTGACGGAACAATGGTCCGTATCGCGCGGGTGCGTTCAAACATAAAATTCCGTAACGCTCTGCACCACCGTACGATTACCCGGATACGCGCAAAAGCTCTAATACGATTCGACTGACGCCGTTATTGGATTTTAAAACTTCGGAGGCTCTCGGATTTTCGCGCGATGTAAACGGTTTAGCGATTTAATTTTTCCCGACAGAATTTTCACTCCGTCCAATTTTTCTCGCAGGCGGCTCGATACGTTTTTCTTCTTGTCTTGTCGCTTAGCTCGTATGGAAAACGTCCGGGAACACCTCTGCTCCGCGGAACTCTCTGAACTCGCAATTTCACCGCGAACCATACCCACTACTGATCTATACCAGCGATTACCAGACTGTGCGACGCGAACACTCGGCGGGCAACAAGTTTTGTTTGCACTTTTTCCCCGTACCGCGCGACCGGGACTGGTCCCCGGGTAGTTTTTCTGGTACCGAGCACGTCGATTTTCGTCAGTATTGTTCATTCGAACGGTGCGTTCGGTTTTGCGGGGAGCAAACGGAACGGGCGAATGTTGTTCGAGGTAATAATATTGAAAGTTCGAGCGCAGAGACGACTGTTTTCGATTGACAACCATTACGCGAGTATAATAAATACACTTTGAACGATAGTTGTGCGCCGTAAGTTCTGGCGTTGTATTAGTATCTAATTCCGTAGATCGCCGCAGTTATTTGTTGATATTTTGACGATTAATAATTACACAAGTATAAAGTTGTTCGTCGTGGCTACAATCTTATTGTATAGATAACTTGACGTATCCAAACGGAGACGAGAAGTATTATATTGACAAATCGTGATTCGGGGTTTGAGAAATATTCCACGTTTTTCTCGTCAAATTCATACGTTCCTATAGGAGACCGATTTAGTTCTTGATAATAAGATGCGAACTAATACTATTTGATGCACTTAATCATTCACGATTTTTGAGAGCAGTTGGCGTACAATTTTATTCTATAAATCGAGGGTAACTTTTATTGTTGCTTAGACACTACTTCATATTTTTCAATTGTTCAAATTCTAATTAAATAAATACCGGTTGGATAAAAATATATTTTTGGTGATCATGGGTGTATCGGACGAATAATAATAATAAAAAAAAAATGTTACATAGATAAAGCGTGTAATATTATGGTATGGAACCCGATGGGTTTTTATTATGTTGACGGATTACGATAAACATCGATCTCCTTTTATAGGTATTTTAATTGAAACCAACTGCGTCAGAGCATAGCATAATAAATGCTTAAAGAGTAACTTTTTAGTGGGGAAATATTATCGTTAGCGAAAGAATATTAAAATATAAACGCATTATTACGTATCAGTAAATATCCTGTTTTATTCATAAATAACACATGGCACCATAACCTTTAGCAGTATTTGGCAACATTTCGTTCATTTTTTTTCAGTCGAATCTGTTTTCCACCAACAAAAGAAAATTATAGAACATAATATCTAACATAAAAAAAAAAGAAAATATAGTTGCCAAATGGTATATGAACTCGGTAAATCGAATTTTAACTTTTCAGCCCTTTATTTTTATTTTTTATTGAACTCAAATGTCTTGTGTTTTAAAGTGTGTCAAGTGATCTGTTTTGAGTGATGTAACCTTTTCACACTCGTTAAGATAACCGTATAATAATAATATATGCATTGAATTAAAATAACTTTCGTAGGAACACGCGATCGGACGAGTATACAGATCCATGAAATCCGGTATCAACTATAAAGTAGAAATGTTTATGAAACCGATAATGTACTAAAAACATACTCTCATCTTCAATGAAATCTCGATTCTTACGATAAACCGAATTCACGTTGCGTCACGTCCATTGTAATTGAATACGATAACATTGTAACACGTTCGCTTATGGTATTAAATTATTATTTAACGATACATTATAACTGGTTTTTCATGTTGAAATCAAACGGACACTTTTCTGGCCACATTAAAAATAAATATCTGATCTTTGATACGTCCACTAGGTAGCTGATATTGCCGCAACACAATTATGGATACCGACAATACAACATTAAACTCGCGTACCCAAGGTTACGCCGTTGATTTATCGTGATATGTGCGCCATCAAATAATGGTCAGACTGGTTCTGTAATTCAGTAATTCTAACAAGAAAAAAAAAAACGCGTTTCTAATTTCACTTTTCGTTAATCAAATCGTAACACGTATTTGTCATCGGGGTTTTTGTTTTTTAGTAAACAAAACGATAAATCCAAACTCCATTACTGGCCGAATTACTACGCAGAGTTGATAAATCTACTGCTCGGCGGCATGTGCGCATCTGATAGACAATACGATACGATCATTGAAAATAATCCGAGTGTAAAATGATTTTAAAAAGTAATGATAATAATGAAATTATAAACATATAAACACAGAGCCAATGAGGGTAAAGTAGAAAAAGTCGAGCGACAAAAGACAGAAACACAATGGTGGAGACCGAACTAGGGAGTGTAATCGGCAAAGAGAAAAACTAATTTTGTCGAGAATCGTTTTAACGATTGCGGCTTTTGTACTGTTCGATCCAATTTCTTATTACACACTCCGTATATTTCTTCCCCGTTTCCATATAGTTTTAATTGTCTAGTCGAGCTTACTTGGAAACGACAAAAAAAAAAAAATAATATAAATAAAAAAATTAAATAATGCCAATTTGATAAGACGTGTCGTTAGAAATATGACTAAACATATTTTATTTTATCCGATGTTATTCGAAGAAATTGACTGCAGTTACGGCTATTGAGTCATTACGACGAATTACGATCGATGTGTTTACACAACAGTATTATAATATGGAAAATAATATTGTCTATTGTGGACGCCAGAGCTTTGAAGCTACAGCGTTTCGGGACAAAACCGTTTGAATTCCTTAGATATTATTTTATAATTAAAACCCACTCACAGTTTATAAAAACTGAACTTATTAATAAATAATACTTAAAGTTGATTATATTTCCTAATTGATATGATAAACTGCAATTGGTATATGAACGAATCAAAAAAAAAATTAGAAGTCATCACAGACTACAGCGATATTCAGACGAAAACATCTTGAAATCGTAGCATTTCTAATTACATTTAATTGAATACTACATAGTATTATAGAATAGTATAGCGCATTGAATTGATACTAATGATTTGTATTGTTGTGCTTTTCGAGATACTTTTCTCGCGTTACAAATTTATCGCTGACCTCGAATAATCACGACGTCACGATGTTAATCTGATGGAATTAAAAATAACATTATTATAAATTATCACGTAATAGAATTATTATTACTTAATGAATTTTAAACAATTTTCATAGATTTCAGTTGAACATATTATTCGTATCACAAATGTATGAGATTTGTGAAGTGTACGGTAAAATGAACAAAAAAAAAAAAAATAAAAAAATAAAAAAAATAGCGCACTATCAAAAACAGTCCAGATACATTATTCGTGCGGTGTGGATTTCGTTAAGACCCAAACGGCCGGTCGTGAATCCCGTTGGACCGCCGAACGTTATATCCGATGCCGTTCTATCACCAAATACCTGCGCGCGGACTGTTATAGTAGAAGTGCGCCTACTCTATGAGTAACCAGGTTGTTAAAAACACTACGATGACAATAACATAAGATCTAAACATATTTCGCCGTACACATTATTCAATGCCAGCGGGCGAGAGTAATAATCAGTTGAGCTCATGATATCTACTTCGGTCGTGTATAGCGGAAGGTGCTTATTTATTATTCCTCCCCTGTCTAAACAGAGGTATATTGGTGATGTAGGCCTGCTTCGATCGATCCTTTACGAACGCACGCCTGGATACAACGCTTCTACGAAATTTAGGATCGTTCGCGCGTCTCGTCTGGATGTTTCTTCGCAAATCTGTTCGCGCGCTGCACATACTACGACGTACAATTATACGGCGACGGAGAAAATTAGATATAATAATAATAATAATAATTATAATAATTATAGTAATAATATAATAATAATAATATTAATAATAACAATATTACATCGTCGTACGCACACAATGCGACCTGGCTTCGGGTGTATCGATTTCTTTTTCTTCCGGACCGTTCTGACCCGCCGTCCGCTCCGGTCCGACAACGCCATCGTCGCAAATGAGATGCATCTTACGAGCGCATGTTTATCGCATGATTTACGGCGCGGGAAAGTGGCGTATTATATTATACTATATATGTAGTCGTGGTGGTTGAGCGTTTCACTTATTTTGGCGTGCGATACGACGTAATGCACATCGTACGAAACGACGATGATATTGTACGACTAAACCGAACGTTTGTCGACAAAACACGTGAAACGGCGCACCGATTGCGATTGTCCACTCGTGTTTTCCCTCGTAGGTCGACCGACCGCAGAATATTGTTGTTAATATTATTATTATGACGACCGAAAGTTTCGTCGGGCGTTGCGCAATAATACGTGTCCAAGACGAATCGGTGCCCGCAACGATGGAAAAAATAAGGAGAAAAGTTGTATCACAATATTATTACGACGATGATACGATCACGTGGAATGACATTAAATTTGGTTTTCCTTTGGATCGAGCCGGTGACGAATACATTTCTCATCGAGTCGATTTTTTCAGTTTTTTTTTTTTTTTTTTTTTTTTACCAGGATTGCTCAGGATGATATCTGACGCTCGCGACGCTAAACAGTTTTTTATTTTTATTTTTTTTTAGTTAGGCGGGAAAAAACGATTGACTATAGTTGAATCGTGAGGTTAAACAATATTTCTCGGAGAACGCTGTCTCGCAACTGTCACCGGAGAAAATAAATGCGTACTGCTCCACCTTTTATAATCTCGCTTGCTTTAATTTTTCAAACAACTCAGAAAAATAACTCCTGTCAATACACCCCAATCTAAACGGTTTTCGGAGATAAGGACCCTTAGTCTCTCCCATTTAGAACCAGCACTGATTATTATATAATCGGCTAAGTGATGGGGAGACAATTTACTTTTAGTACAGTTTAAGATATATTATATTTTATATATAAAAAAGTTTTTTTATTTCGAGAATAATACGAAATGCCCCTACTAATGTAGGTTATCATCATGGATTAAGCAGTAAAAGTGTTTAATACCCAAACAGAAGAATATGTTTTTCTCCTCACTGTATATTCGTGAAAATCGTATACTTATTTTTAACATATTCGGTCGTATCATGTCGTTTCTCACGATTGTCACTCTTAAACCGTGGTAGTTGGTTTCGAAACCGATAGATATATATTCGCCGGCAATCATCATCGTGAAAACGGTTGAGAACGAGATGTACCGATTCGTGTAGATTCGGTTTATTATATAATATAATAATATAATATATAATATTATCGTATATAATTAGTACCATCGAGTGCTACCGCCTGCGTTCAATTCGTACGTGCATCGTAAGCACACACGTGTACGCGTGCATAATACTTTATACCTAAGTGTTTATTTAATTTTTCTCGTTCAAGAAACCCGCGAATAAGGCTATATTTCTTGTCCGAATCGAGGTCAAAGTGTCATCTCGAACGACCGGTTTGTACGTGTTTCGACGATCGCAAACAGCGGCGGTGGTAGATTTATGATCGTCTCATCCTTTCTTCGCGGACCCTCTCACAATAATATTACACAACGCGCGCACCGCTCCTACCCACCACCGAGTGTCCTTCTGCTGCCGTCGTCTGCACCCTCGGGGACTGCGTTATGACTCGTCTGCGCCTACCGTCGGAAATGACGATTTATCGTTGGCGGCGGAAAAAAAAAGTCCATTGCAATTATTCCTGCGGCGGTAGCGGTCGCGATCTTTCAAAAGTACCGCTTTATCGGAACCCACGATGACGTACTATCGTGCCGTGTTGCTTTCACGTACTCGTGGTACAGCACAAATAGGTGCATAACCTTTGACCCGGTTGATAGCTCACTACAGGTTACGTCGCGTGTATAAAAACAAGTCTAGGAAGTAGTTGTTGCCAGTAAATCGCGATCCTTTCCCTCTCATTGTCCCCCCTAACTCTTCAAGACAATATTTCGCTCTCACACACCGTCACCCCTTCTCATAGGACCTGTTCTTCTATTGCGCGCCCGGGTGTTTGAATATATATATATATATATATATATATATATATATGTTTGACGTTTGATCCATACCGGCGTCGGTGCTTTCTCCACGACCGGAAACAAAGCTATTATTTATACAGACCATCGCCGCTCATATTTCCCTAAAAATATTATAATGTTACACCCACTCAAATACACACATACCCCGTTGGATCACTAGGACGTATTTTTTTTGCCAATAAAAACGTAAGCCATTGAATTGAACCAGGTATATTTTTCTAATCAAATTTAAAATGATAATATAGTTAATGATGACGCTTCATAAAATAAAGCTACAATGAACGTACCTAATCTTAAATTATGTGATGAAAAAGAGCTAACAATTAATTATTTCCGTTAAAAGAAAGTCGTGGATGATATATCGGCCCGACCGCGATTGTTGAACTCTCAGAACACGGCTTAATCAAATAAAATATTATATTCACTTAATTGCTCCATTCAACCAAAAAGTGTAGGTGAAACTCTTATTGATTTCAAATGTATGAATATTTTAATAAAATACATATGATGACAATACAAATATATTATTTATACTCCATAATTCAACAACTTTATGATAGGATGTTCGACGATAGTTGACTTTTCACGAAATTAACTTTTTTAACATTTTCACGATCCCATGAAAATTTAGATATATTATTGGGACTTCAATATTTGGCAGTTGATTCATGCTGTCCTATAAAAATGTTCTCGCTAATCTCGACCCCGCACACAAGTACTATGTTATTTTTACGTGATGTTCCTTTTTTATTTTAAATTGCAGCGTATTATTTTTAATTTTTTTTTTTTTTTACTTTTCTTGCTTTTTAGACCGTTTGGCCGTAACAAAAATTTATAATATGGTTTTAGTTTTTATTTATAAGCATTGAACAGTGATAGGCATAACAAAACGATGCATTCTCATATGAACTAAAAACTGTCTTAATGAAAAGTGAAAATAGATAGATGCGTACTCTAACAATATAGTTTTAAATAATTCTAAATATTAGATTATAGAAGTTTATTGTTTTTAATCAATTATCAAAACATTTTGGATTCCGTAATTTCCTAGTAGTATTCAACACGTGACTTTTTTTAGCGTTCATATTTAGCGCGCTAAATTATTTTGCTACATCGCGTGAACTTTAATAATGCTAATCGTTAATTACATCAATCGCTACCAATTGGTGCGGTTCCCGACTACTGATAATAATAATAATATTAATATTTAACAACCCAAATTGAAGATTTGCTTCGTTCTAGTTATTTGACTTCACTGTACTCATATGTATATTATTGCATATTACGATTATCATTATGAGGTCTGGAGCAATAACCGATAAGCTATTTTTTGTAAAGATATTATTCTTAAAACCCAGTAATGTTGTTATAGTATTGACACGACCGAATAGGCACTTATTATACACAACTATGAACGCGGTTCAGTAAATAGCAATTTTAATTATTATTGAATGCCACGAACAATAAATATTATAATTACTACTGATAAACGCGGGTTGGTTAAGTTATTAGGTCGATATAATTTAATTAACACATTCATTTATTGAAATCTGTTTACGGATTTGTAGTCTACGACGAACAAATCGTTCGTTATCGTTGGCGTCATGGCTTTAACCATCTGTAATCTGACTAATAGTATGATTGATCCAGTTAAATCTCATACATTATTACAATATTTGGTTTTGGAAAATAATTAGTTTTCGATCTATCTTTATGGGTAAACATAATAATTAGGATGAACGATAATAATATTATTGAGCACGAGCCTAAAGTCAACCGATTTGCTAATATTATAAACTATTTTAAATTATATAGAATAATAAATAACTAGATAAATTATATTATTGTACTTAGTTATTAATGTCATAAGGTTCTTAATTAAATTTGATACATTTTACAATTTCTTATAGAAAACTACGAATTCAGTGTATACGGTTTTGGTTATCTTTTTTAAATTGAATTCAGTGCATAATCATGATGATTAGATTAAGTTTTTATCGAAACCGTTTCCGTTTTGATTAGTATTTGGATCTGATAATTTCGATTTTTGAGTTGTTTAGACATAAACGATTGATTTAATTGTAATGTTATGTCGTGTTTGCATAGGCCCGTGTTAACTATTCGGTAATTATACGGTTCTAGAAGAGTGTTCGTTCAAAGAAAATATAGTACATTATTCAGACAAAATCGTCTCTTCGTATAAAAATGAAATACAAACAGTGTCGATGATTTATAGGCTAAAATAATATTGATAGATCGACAAAAAGAAAAGAAAAAAAAAATATCGCATTTAATAGCTTATGAAAAGTGTGTTAAACTGTACACGAAACATATTTTTCATCTAATAAATAATCGTATCGTTACACGAAGGGTACGTGTTAAAAAGCGGCGAAAGGACACCAAAAGTCCATTAGTTTTGAAATCGATTTTTATACTTGTTTTTTTTTTCCCCCCTTAAAGCTAGGCTTGCATTTGTATCTGTTATACTTTCAACAATTTCCATCGAGACGGACGGAACAATAATAATAACATAAAAAAAAAATAAAATAAAATAAAATATTTCACTCTTCCCCCCCGAACGGTTCGCAACGGGTGGTAATGATACGAGCGCGCGCGGTCTTCGCGCCGTGTCCCAACGAACGGTCTGATAAATCGTTTCGCGCGCGCGAGTGCTACGGGGTGCGGCGGAGGGTTGAGGGATGACGAACGGCCATCAAACGGATTTTTACCGCGCGTCCCATTCGCACAGACGTTAACGTTGGTTACTTTCGCAGGCCGACGGATCGGTTCAGCTGGAAGCCGGCGCGGACCCGGTCCAGGACGGGTCCAGCGAGGTGATGATGATGAACCCCGCGTCCGTGTCCGCGGCCGACCGGTTCGTGCGCCAGAGCGG
The DNA here is from genome assembly GCA_034509805.1 of Sipha maydis. Classification (NCBI taxonomy): domain Eukaryota; kingdom Metazoa; phylum Arthropoda; class Insecta; order Hemiptera; family Aphididae; genus Sipha; species Sipha maydis. The sequence goes on along the minus strand of JASXSY010001776.1, from coordinate 106,088 downwards.
CGCGTACGGGCAGGAGAACGGCGTCGAGCGCCGGGCGCAGCTCAAGGGCATCCGCGTGGACTGCAGCGCGGCGTCCTCCAGCGACGTGATCGGCGTGCAAATCGAATTCCTGGAACCGTTCTACGGCGTCGTCTACAGCAAGGGACGGCACGACGACCCGCGGTGCAGGTGAGTGGCACGCGGCGCGCGCACGGTTCGACGGCCACCTGCTGCACTCCGCGGACAGGCTTGGCCGGTGTTCCGAGCACAACGTTCGGAACGTTGCATCCCGTTGAATACACTTTTGTTTGAACGTGGTTCAATACGGTCCTTTTGGACGCTCGTAACGATCGTTCCGAGTGCAACGTTTCGAATGAAGTATTCGGAATACATTTTGTGTTAAGTATTTGAATACATGTTCGGCGTACCATTTTTTGTGAGTATTCGAGTATTTATTCTAACTACATTTAAAAAGTATTTCACTCAAGTCTGTTCGCGGACCGCCGCGCCGAGGTGACGAACCATTTGGCTTCCGTCGTCGAGAGCACATGATGCACGTTGTAGATCATTGCTGCACCCGGGGTACTTGTGAAATTCCACCCCCAATTTCGGTGCTAGAAGGGCGTTGTAGGGGGGGGGATGAGAATAAAAATATTAGTCGTATTATCGTTTTGTAATGTACAAAATACTACTGCAGTGGTTAACAACAACTCTAAAATGCGCACTGTATTCAGGCTTCTGCGTATTGTGTAATGTTATTATCTGTTAAACCAAAGAATCCTTTAGCGCTCGTTTAAAAATAGATTTTAGAAATTATCCTATAATAAATTTCAGCTAAATTTCCACTGATAAATCTACAATACAAAATACAATACGTAGAAAAAAAATATTCAATACAACTATAATAATTCAAAATTAGCTAAATACAAAATAGAAATAAATAACAATTTACCACCCTCAAAGTTCTACAAAAGGGAGGGAAATTGCCCACCCCGATCCCCTCCAAATACGACCATAACTGTACTGCAGATAGTGTGTTATTATGTTACTATATTACCATGTTACGAGTACACGCATACCTCATTCCACCGAGTCCCGTTTCAAAAACCATATAAACAAGTAAGTCGTTTTGGTTAAATACGTGCAAAAAAAATAAAAAAAATAAGAGTAATAAAAATTGAAAATAGGCATTGAAATGTATTAAACGCGGGAGAATAAGAATAACCAATTGTTGAAAACCATAAATATTGAAAAAATAAAACGTTTCCAATACAGTACGTATTTTTTCTCGCTCGATAAATATTGTAACATTCAATGGTTTTATTTTTAAACATTTTCCACGTCGAACACTCGCCGATTCTCAGTGTTTTCGTTTTTGTGCGGATTCTAATAATTTTTACGATAAGTATCAATCTCCTTGATTTCAGCCTATTCCGCCATGAATAAATCATATATTACCTCATATTTTGTTTTCGCCGTTGATTATTCTATGTCACTTTTAATACTGATTCAAATATCAATACGAGTATTTTGAATGTTTACCAATATGGTTTCAGATGTTTACAACAGAACTGTGTTTTATTTTTGAGTCGATTCTGATTTGTTCACATCATTTGCGTTTTCGTAAACTACGATAGTGGCCAAAGACTCGTAAACCTCGCGCAACGGTCACTTAAAATATCCAACGTTACACATATACATATATATATATATATATATATATATATATTCACTGTATTTGATAATGTTAATAAAAGTAATAAAAAATATACTAAGGCAACAGATACTCCAAATTACATGTCCATGTTATAGTGTACAATATATTACGTTATTTCATGTTCATGAAATCACATTATCATTTGTTTCGGTACACAACCCTAAAGTTACAGAAACATAATGAACCATTTGCATGGATTTGAATTTTTACAAGGCGCAAAATAAAACCCCTTAGACTAGAAACCGTGACGTGATAGTCCCGGAGGCATATTTACGTACCGTACCGAGTTCGGCCGTAGTATTCAATCCACGCTTCTTATTGGTCTAGTTGAATTGCGCGCCACAATAAAGATAATATAATATCTACTTTATATTTAATTACTTAATAACTAATTAACAGATCATTTAAATTGATTTATTTCTTAATATACAAGTCTTCTTTCATTAGCATGCCTTCCATTAGATTACACCATCCTATATGCACAACTATTAATAAAGTTGTATTAAAAGTATAAGTGTATTAAACTATTAATAAAGTTTAATACACTTATACTTTTATATAACCAATTATAAAATATACACGTATTATAAAGTATATATATATAATATAATATGAAATACCTATGCTATTTAAATAGTATGGAAACATGTGCAGGTATTTATAAGTATGTATACTATAATAATAATATAATATAGGTAATTTTTATTTTTATTTAGATACTATATCATTATCATATATTATCTTTACACCTAAGTAAAAAGCAAGTACATTTACTGAAATAGGTAGGTACAATGTTTGCTGTTTATATTATAAGTAATATATAAGTATATATAATTTAAATACTATATATATATATCATGATCATATATTATCTTAATTTATAGTATCATTATTATCATAATATTATATTATCTTTACTGTGGCGCGCAATTCAAATAGACCAATAAGAAACGTGGATTGAATACCGCCGCCGAATTCGGATACGGTACGTAAATATGCGTCCCGGAGAGTATTCCCGAGTATATTGTCAATTTAAACGTTTCCGTGGTTATTGTTATAGCAGTGTTGTACTGCACTATATTAATAAGTTATCTAGTTGCGATCGAGGGAAAGTAAGAGTAGGTAGTGGAGATAAGGCGGTTTACTAAAAATACATATGGAGAATACAATCAACGATTGCGATTGTTCAAAAAATTTATTTTAGTAAACACAAAAGAAGTTCAAATCTCGCTGAAAATATTTTTAAAATAACCGTAGTATGATTTTTAATATCTGTATAGACATAGAAATTTAAACATTAATTCAGTCTTAGAAGAGTTACACATACACAATAAAAAAAAAAAATAATATTAATACTTTAAATGTACAGACCGATTTTAAAAATAATATCTTGTACCAGCACATTTTAGATAATAATAATTAATAACAACCTAAGTATTTATGTTTCTTAATACATCTATGTCTAATAAGAAATCATTTAAAATAATCTCTTCTATTTAAAGAAATTATTTTTATATAAAACGACTAGTTATTCTCAATGTATTCCTTCCTTTATTTTTTATATTCAGTCGTAATTTTTTGAACAATGTATATTCTTGATGATGAATTTTTAATTCGAAACCAGTCTTACTTTAAAAAATAATAACACTCCAGGATAAGCTTTTATTAATTAATTTATTTCTGTTTATAAACTATTTATTTATTTATATTTATATTTTTTTATCTGTTTTTTTTTAATATAATATTTGATGTGTCTACTTGAATAAGAAATGTATATTATTTTTTCTTATTAATAAATATCGTTTTGGGACACAAATACACGTCTTTATTATAATGATTATCATCATAAAATTGCAATGATTTTTCTTAATATTTTTTTATTATAATTTTATTTATAATTTTTTTTCGTCCAAGTTTTACGTCCGGAAACTTTTTTGACTCTGAGTTAATACAATTTACTTTCTCATTCATTAATATTATGTTTTTCTTTTGATTTGTTGCCTTCTTTTTCCTTAATAAATATATTATGAAATCTTATATGCTTCAATAAATTGTCTTGCCCATAGGTTGATAAATCACCACACGGGTTCGTCACACGGTGAGTCCAAAGATTACCGAGACGTCGCAATCGTATATCGATTTATTTAAGATAATTGTAAATAAAAACTAAATATTTATATTCCTTGACATATCTATGTTTAATAAGAACTAATTATAAATAATCTCTCATATTTAAATAAATTATCTCTATATAAAATGATCAATATTTTTCAATGCATTCATCCCTCATATTCAGACGTGATTTTATTAACATTTTGTAAAGTATAAAAGCTTTTATTTGATGATGATTTTTTAGTTTGAAACCAGCGTATAATACACTTATAATAATCTTCTAGGCTGCACATTTATTAATTCTTTTATTTCTGTATGTAATTTATTTATTAATTAATATAGGAATAATACTTGTTTTCTACATTTTTTTTTAATCATATTGTTTTATTATAAAATATATTGATGCTAGTGCAACAGTACATCAACACAAATTTAAACATTTGTTCATAGAATATAAATTAGTTTAACTATTGTATTAGCGATATTGCAGATAGACGTAGTTTTTAATTTTTAATTTGAATATTTATTGATATTTTAGTGTCACAAAAAGATATGTCTATAATATTTTTAGAGGTTGCACGTACGATCCCCAATTTATGCCATTATTCTGGTCCCTAAAAAGCTAGAACGATATTAATATTCAACTAAAATGTCAGACAGTATATGTAGTGTGAGTGTAACAAATGAAATCACTACTTTTTATTTTTATACATTCATATTTGGCAATATTCGACAGTAATTCAAAAGTCGTTGTTAGGATTAAAAAAAATGTTCATTAATATTTTATTTTGCTTAGGTATTTACATAGGGGAGCACTAACGATAAAGCACTATAAATATAAAGTAATGGAGGAAGGCAGTAAATGAAAAAAAATAAATAAATAAAGTACTTGTCTATAAATTAATGCATAGAGCATATAATATAGGTATAAAAATTGTTAATTTTATTTTTAAATATTGTATTATCAATATTATCCTCTAACACAATAATTATTGTACCCTGTTAATTTGTTCGCAGTAATAATAAGTTAGCCATTTTGTTGAACATTATTTGAAATAAAAATATTTTATCAAGTACCAAGGTATATACATTATAAAATTATATTACTTCTTCTAACCAATTGATTAGTTTTAATTCAACACGAGAAGGTTATGTTTTTTTAATTAAAAATAATTTAATGATATTTATGTACATTTTTACTAATTCATAAAAAAAAAATACCCAAGATTAAGTAACCATAAAATATAATGTGTGCAAACCATAATTTGTAAAAAAACTTAGTCTCAATAAAATTGTGTCACTACATCTAATATAACATTTTTTGAAAAAAAAAAAAAATTACTTAGATTATGTTCAAAATTAATCGAATAAAATATGATCCATATATTAATTTAACTATAAATAATTGTATGGCAAAATAATATAATTCATATTTCGAAATATTAAGAGTCTCCGTAGAAGAACATATATCAATATTCGTAATGACTGTACTGGAATTTAATTGAAAAACACATCAATTTGTTCATAGATTTGTGCAGAGCAATTCAGGAAGCAACGTGTACCAGTTTCAAATACCAGTAGAAAATTGTCGCCCTCCTGCAGACGAGGGATGCTCGTCTACTGATAATGACGGCAGCTGTAATTTAAGCTCCATCGAGAACACAATTATTATCCAATCGGATAATGCAATTCAGGTTAACATTTATATTTCAAAACCAATGAGATTATAACGTGTTATAATAAAATACATTGTTTGTTAATTTATTATTTGAAATTGTACGAAGATTTTGTATTGATTATAGGAAGCATGGGATTTAGCACGAAAAGTCTCATGCCCTATTGAACCAAAACAAGGAAAAGGCAAACAGGTGCGATTCAAACCGATCGTAGTTGATATGCTAGAAGTTGTTTCTGTTCCTTCCGAAAACCAAGGAACATTGCAATGTTGGATGGACATACAAAGAGGTCAATATCCAAACGTGAGTTTCAAATGGATTTATAATATATTGACATTAATTATCGGACAATGAAAAACAACCTTTTGACACTGACATCAACAAATTTTTAGACATCGCCGGTAGACAAGATAATTAAAATTGGAGAGCCACTATCCTTATTAGTCTATGCTAAAAGTACAGATGAACCGTATGATGTAAGAGTACGTGAATGTTGGGCATATGATAATGATAACTATGAATCACCGACTACTACTAGCATACAATTAACTGACGCTTCCGGATGCCCAAAGTAAGTCACAAATAATGTGAAATATTTAAAAATATATATTTATAAACCACTTCTATCATACGATTAAAATTAAATTAACATTATATTTATCTAAAAAATTTTCTTTTTAAAGGAGAAAAAAATTAATATCCTATTGGAAAAAAACCCAAACTATTGACCAAGGTGGTATAACTACAATTGGGTATACAAATGTCACAGCATTCAAATTCCCGGACAAGCACCAAGTGTTCTTGTCTTGCAATGTTGAAGTAAATAACGATTTACAATAAATAAAATGTGTAAATAAAAAAACTTAAGAAATATTTAATGTTAAAATTGTCTTACAGTTGTGTTTGGGAAGTTGCCCAGAAGAAAGATGTCAATCAGCACTACCATCTTACACAACTACGGTATTTCCACCACAATCTACTCAAAGACCGATATGTTACCCAGGATCGAACGATCCGCGATGTCCTAAACCATCATCACCCCCAACATCATATCCAGTACCATCAACACCAGCTCCTCCAGTATGCTATAACGGATCAAATGATCCTAGATGCCCGAGGCCATCACTACCACCAACTTCATATCCATCAACACCAGCAACGCCTGTCTGTTACCCCGGATCAAATGACCCGAGATGTCCAAAACCTTCATCACCTTCAACTTCATATCCAACTCCATCAACTCCTGCTCCTCCAATTTGTTATCCTGGATCTACTGACCCTAGATGTCCCAGACCATCTCCCCCATTAACATCTCCAGCACCTACTTGCTACCCAGGATCAAACGATCCTCGGTGTCCTAAACCATCTCCTCCACCCACATCTTATCCAGTGCCATCAACACCAGCACCGCCTGTCTGTTACCCTGGATCTAACGATCCAAGGTGCCCAAGACCATCACCACCACCAACTTCATATCCATCAACACCAGCACCACCTATCTGTTACCCAGGATCAAATGATCCAAGATGTCCAAAACCTCAACCTCCATCAACATCCCCTGCACCTATTTGTTACCCCGGATCTAATGATCCTAGATGCCCAAGGCCATCACCACCACCAACTTCATATCCATCAACACCAGCACCACCTGTGTGTTACCCTGGATCAAATGATCCGAGATGTCCAAAACCTCAACCTCCATCTACATCCCCTGCACCTATTTGTTACCCCGGATCTAATGATCCTAGATGCCCAAGGCCATCACCACCGCCAACTTCATATCCATCAACACCAGCACCACCTGTGTGTTACCCTGGATCAAATGATCAAAGATGTCCAAAACCTCAACCTCCATCTACATCCCCTGCACCTATTTGTTACCCCGGATCTAATGATCCTAGATGCCCAAGGCCATCACCACCGCCAACTTCATATCCATCAACACCAGCACAACCTGTCTGTTACCCTGGATCAAATGATCCAAGATGTCCAAAACCTCAACCTCCATCTACATCCCCTGCACCTATTTGCTACCCTGGATCGAATGACCCGAGATGTCCAAAGCCATCAACACCACCTAATACTTATTTACCTCCATCAACAACAATTTCCTATCCAAGCCCATCAACGCCAGCTCCTCCGGTGTGTTATCCAGGATCTACTGATCCTAGATGTCCAAGACCAATACCACCACCAACTTCATACCCAATTCCATCAACCCCAGCTCCTCCAGTTTGTTATCCAGGATCTACGGACCCTAGGTGTCCCAGACCATCTCCCCCGTCTACATCTCCAGCACCTATTTGCTACCCAGGATCGAACGATTCTCGGTGTCCTAAACCGTCCCCACCACCCACATCTTATCCAGTGCCATCAACACCAGAACCGCCTGTCTGTTACCCCGGATCAAATGATCCAAGATGTCCAAGACCATCACAACCTCCAACTTCATATCCATCAACACCAGCAGCGCCTCTCTGTTTCCCCGGATCAAATGACCCAAGATGCCCCAGACCATCTCCCCCGTCTACATCTCCAGCACCTATTTGCTACCCAGGATCGAACGATTCTCGGTGTCCTAAACCGTCCCCACCACCAACATCTTATCCAGTGCCATCAACACCAGCACCGCCTGTCTGTTACCCCGGATCAAATGATCCAAGATGTCCAAGACCATCACAACCTCCAACTTCATATCCATCAACACCAGCACCGCCTCTCTGTTTCCCCGGATCAAATGACCCAAGATGCCCCAGACCATCTCCCCCGACCACATCCCCTGCACCTATTTGTTACCCAGGATCTAATGATCCTAGATGCCCAAAACCTTCCCCACCACCAACTTCATATCCATCAACACCAGCACCACCTGTCTGTTACCCTGGATCAAACGATCCAAGATGTCCTAAACCTCAACCTCCATCTACATCCCCTGCACCTATTTGTTACCCCGGATCAAATGATCCTAGATGCCCAAAACCTTCCCCACCACCAACTTCATATCCATCAACACCAGCACCGCCTCTCTGTTTCCCCGGATCAAATGACCCAAGATGTCCCAGACCATCTCCCCCGTCTACATCCCCTGCACCTGTCTGTTACCCCGGATCAAATGATCCTAGGTGCCCAAGACCATCACCACCACCAACCTCGTATCCATCAACACCAGCACCGCCTCTCTGTTTCCCCGGATCAAATGACCCAAGATGTCCCAGACCATCTCCCCCGTCTACATCCCCTGCACCTGTCTGTTACCCCGGATCAAATGATCCTAGGTGCCCAAGACCATCACCACCACCAACCTCGTATCCATCTACACCAGCACCGCCTCTCTGTTACCCCGGATCAAATGACCCAAGATGTCCAAAACCTTCTCCACCTTCAACTTTATACCCATCTCCATCAACCCCAGCTCCTCCAGTTTGTTATCCAGGATCTACTGATCCTAGATGTCCAAGACCAACACTACCACCAACTTCATACCCCATTCCATCAACCCCAGCTCCTCCAGTATGTTACCCAGGATCTACTGACCCTAGATGTCCCAGACCATCTCCCCCATCTACATCTCCTGCACCTATTTGCTACCCAGGATCCAACGATCCTCGGTGTCCTAAACCATCCCCACCACCCACATCTTATCCAGTGCCATCAACACCAGCACCGCCTGTCTGTTACCCTGGATCTAATGATCCTAGGTGCCCAAGACCATCACCACCTTCAACTTCATACCCCATTCCATCAACCCCAGCTCCTCCAGTTTGTTACCCAGGATCCAATGATCCTAGATGCCCAAAACCTTCCCTACCACCAACCTCGTATCCATCAACACCAGCACCGCCTCTCTGTTACCCCGGATCAAATGATCCAAGATGTCCAAAACCTTCTCCACCTTCAACTTCATACCCCATTCCATCAACCCCAGCTCCTCCAGTTTGTTATCCAGGAACTACTGACCCTAGATGTCCCAAACCATCTCCCCCATCTACATCTCCAGCACCTATTTGCTACCCAGGATCTACTGACCCTAGATGTCCCAAACCATCTCCCCCATCTACATCTCCAGCACCTATTTGCTACCCAGGATCTACTGACCCTAGATGTCCCAAACCATCTCCCCCATCTACATCTCCAGCACCTATTTGCTACCCAGGATCAAACGATCCTCGGTGTCCTAAGCCATCCCCACCATCCACATCTTATCCAGTGCCATCAACACCTGCACCGCCTGTCTGTTACCCCGGATCTAATGACCCAAGATGTCCCAGACCATCTCCCCCGTCTACTTCCCCTGCACCTGTCTGTTACCCCGGATCAAATGATCCTAGGTGCCCAAGACCATCACCACCACCAACTTCATATCCATCAACACCAGCACCACCTGTCTGTTACCCCGGATCAAATGATCCAAGATGTCCAAAACCTCAACCTCCATCTACATCCCCTGCACCTATTTGTTACCCCGGATCTAATGATCCTAGATGCCCAAGGCCATCACCACCGCCAACTTCATATCCATCAACACCAGCACCACCTGTGTGTTACCCTGGATCAAATGATCCAAGATGTCCAAAACCTCAACCTCCATCTACATCCCCTGCACCTATTTGTTACCCCGGATCTAATGATCCTAGATGCCCAAGGCCATCACCACCTCCAACTTCATATCCATCAACACCAGCACCACCTGTGTGTTACCCTGGATCAAATGATCCGAGATGTCCAAAACCTCAACCTCCATCTACATCCCCTGCACCTATTTGTTACCCCGGATCTAATGATCCTAGATGCCCAAGGCCATCACCACCACCAACTTCATATCCATCAACACCAGCACCACCTGTCTGTTACCCCGGATCAAATGATTCTAGATGCCCAAGGCCATCACCACCGCCAACTTCATATCCATCAACACCAGCACCACCTGTGTGTTACCCTGGATCAAATGATCCAAGATGTTCAAAACCTCAACCTCCATCTACATCCCCTGCACCTATTTGTTACCCCGGATCTAATGATCCTAGATGCCCAAGGCCATCACCACCACCAACTTCATATCCATCAACACCAGCACCACCTGTCTGTTACCCCGGATCAAATGATCCTAGATGCCCTAGGCCATCACCACCGCCAACTTCATATCCATCAACACCAGCACCACCTGTGTGTTACCCTGGATCAAATGATCCAAGATGTCCAAAACCTCAACCTCCATCTACATCCCCTGCACCAATTTGTTACCCCGGATCTAATGATCCTAGATGCCCAAGGCCATCACCACCACCAACCTCATATCCATCTACACCTGCACCGCCTGTCTGTTATCCCGGATCAAATGATCCGAGATGTCCAAAACCTCCACCTTCAACTTCATACCCAACTCCATCAACTCCAGCTCCTCCAGTTTGTTACCCAGGATCAACTGATCCTAGATGTCCAAAACCATCAACACCATCTACTTCATACCCTGGGACATCAACACCATCACCACTTATCTGTTATCCTGGTTCCACCGATCCAAGATGTCCTCAAATTCAACCTATACAAACACCTTTTGTTTGTGTTTGTAATAATTCTACTACAAAACCCATCATACCACCTTTATGTTTCCCGGGATCTACTGATCCCCGTTGTCCATCACAAAATCCACCGGTATGCTATCCTGGGTCACCTGATCCAAGGTGCCCACAGTTTCCTTCTTCAACTCAACAGCCACCTACTTATTTACCTCCTTTTGATTCGATAAATCAAAATGGTGGCAATCAATTATCACTCGACGTAACCACCCAGTATCCATCCTATACAACGCCATATGATAATGTTGGTGGTCAACAGCAGTTGGATATTTTTAATCAAGGTAAAGCCAAGTATACTGATTAAACTTTTAAATAAAAAGTCTTCAATTGTAGAAGTTTTTTATAGTTATCTGTGAAGTATTCTAGTTTAAAAACTTTAATATATATAATTTTAAAGATTTTCAAGAATTTTACTTTACTTTTTTAAATTTCGATAAATGAATTAGTGTGTTTTTTTATTTCTCACGGTTTATTATATTTTAATTGTTTTACAGTTTTGAATAGTTTTAACGTACAAAGACGAGATGTTAAATCTGGTATTGACCAATTAAAATCAGAGTTGAAAAATGAAATCGGTGATGAAAATTTGGATGCGTTGGACAATTTGAGTGATGATGTCCTATTTGAGCTGCAAAACCAATCAGCCAACCAGAAGAAACGTTCCACTTAAATTATATTAGCTGATATTTTTGTACAGACATTTTGATTATTAATTTGTAAATCTAATTTTAGTAATTGCTCAAATGTTTTTTTTTTTTTTTTTTTTAAATGAAAGATTGTTACCGTATATCGTTACCACTATATATAATTGTATAATATGTTAACTACAAAATAATACTCTGTGAACATGTTTTACGTCTTTTATTATTAAACATATTTTGCTTTTTACTATTGTTTTTATTTTTCTTTGCCTAAGAGTTTGTTGTTTTTCCATTTATTAGTGTACTAATTTTCGTCCAACCACATCAATTATTCTTATTAATAATATTAATTTTTTTAATATTATGACATCATGGAATCGTAGACCGTAAGTTTGCATCGATTCGAGTGTATTAATGGTGGTATACCGTTTGCTTATCGATTTTGCATTATTTCGATGCACAATGCATCGTTCATGAACATTTTTTCGTCAAGTCTTTTAATTCAGGACCAGGCACTCGTATGCGTACAATGTAATAACCTATCATTTGGCCGGCGCAGAGCTCGGAAATATTTTATTCACGCCTGTTAATTAGTTATTTAATGTGGTAATAGAGATGTGCTAACACTATTTGTCCATACCGATGGCGGTACTGCAAATACCGTTTTACCGGCGACTGCGAAAACGGAGGCATCGGCGACTGTGGCGATGATGTTACCATGGTGACCGCAATCCGAACGATTGGACCACGAATGCGGCGGTGTCGGTGGCGTTCACTGCTATACCAAGCCCTTAGTACCGTACGAATTCACCGACTTGAAACAACCGTTTGCAAAAGTTTAGAGTTTGCCCCTCATCGCGTGAAGTGTGCGACCGCCGTTACGAAGTGTTTATCCCGCAAATTGGTTTCGTCCGTGGTTTAAATGACAATCGTTGTATTTATCGAGTAAAACTTGTTATTTAAATTGTATTCTGTCAGTGTTATTAGAAAATAAAAATAAAATAAAAATAAAAAAACACGAAAAACCATGACCATATTCAATAACGTAAGTTTTTTTTTTTTTTATAACAACCTTATTTATCAAACAAATGATTTGGGTATAATATTTATATTTTAATCTACATGAAGACTGTTAGACCACAATAATGCAATTATACGTGCACTATTAAATATTCGTTCTAATATTTATCATCCACAAAGGATTTTTATATATATTTATGAATACTCTTAACTAAAACTTTACACGACATCGTTTATGAACGGCAATATCTATAAATTATTAATTTGCACTGCTCTCTAATTTGAATTAAGTAACGAAATATTACTAATCAACAGTCGCTTGATGAAAAATGTTGTTTTTTTTTTTTGTGATTATAACGGAAATTAAATCCGTCAACGAGGGAAAAAAAATCGAACGATTGCGGACGGTTCCAATAGTGTCGGGCGAGTTATTACACTTTATATATTGCGCGTGAAACGTATTAAAATGTTTGGAGTAAAAATATCGTCCGTCGAACATTATATGCTACGGAGCTACGTATTTCTATAATATACGCATTTTATGTATTTTATAATGCTAATAAATTATAATAACGGCTTGAGAACAGCGAAACGTCGTGCGAATAAACGAGCGCACAAGACAGGATCGTCAGTCACTTAACAATACGTGTATCGTAAGATCAGAAAACTAATAATAATTCATGACCGTCGCATTAATAACAACATTTAAAAGCCCATGTGGATCTTAAATACCGAGTAAAATAATGTAATTAATATTAACATTCGCGCACTGTTCGCCGCTTCTCCGTTGGCCGTACCGTGAGCGATTATAATTCGATATACGTATATATACACACACACACGCGCACACAAACACATTGGTGTGCCGGGGGGGGGGGGGGGGAGTTTGGGAGTTCAACCCTCTACATCCCAAGTTTTAACAAATTCAGAAAAAAAAAAAGGGATTGCATAATATTTTTGTAAAATTTAAGTTAAATATCAAAAATATTTGCCAGGGTTATTTTTATAATGAATTGTCGATCTAGACAGTTTTAGAAAATCAATTATTACCAAAATTATTATCTTACGAAATAGATCAGTTTGAAATGAGTGGTAGTAAAAATATTGAATTGCCAACGAAAAATAATTCTAGGCACACCTCCGTATACATAAATAATTGATTACAAATCGATGTTTCAATGTTGATTAATCGTTTTCTTCTATTTATTTATTTAATTTCAAACGTAACAATATGATGTACGGGCTTACAATTCCACGACAATAGTGAATAATAGCGGTTCAACAGCGGTCTGGTTAGTCGTTATAACGCATTAAGAATCATTGTATTTTCGTTGTCCGGTCGATGCTCATGAACACTAAAATATATATATAAAGGGATCCGAGTGACATGGTTCAGTGTGGAACGTTTGTTTTTGAGTTTACGGTTAGAGGCAGATACGTCCTGGTCGGCGACAGCGACTTCTCTATTCTACAGGTATTGTTGACCGGTCGAGTTGATTATTCGTGAGCCGTGCGGGACCATTATTGTACATAATATTACTTGTTGGTTGATTTTCACGTTGATCAGTCATGTCATGTTCGTACTACCAGTAATCACACGATTCATGTGTATAATAACGGAATAATAAAAGGAACAACAATTTTAATTTCTCAGCGGCTTCAAGAGGTAAATTCGAATCGTCCTATTCTCGATAATCTTGCCGGTGCGTACCCTGAAAAAAAAAATCACCGCTGTAACACTAGAATAATGAATTTAAGGAACGTACGTGGTCACCTGTAGGTTTGTTAGCGGAATTTAAAACGGTATATTTCTTTAATAAAAATCGACAATAGAGCCAAAATTCGACACGTTAGTTTGCCAAATTTTTGCTATACCTGCAGCTGTACAGACTTTTCTTGCGTATACAGAAAAATAGATAATACCCAGAACCGAATTTAGGTGCGGCAAATTTTATTTAAAAAAAAAATTTAAAAAATTTAAATATTTTTTATAATATAATATTACCAGCTGAATTTTACGGACTTGCCCGTTTGATCTTTACTATTTTCGATAAAAACCAATACCATTGATGAAATAAGTATTTATTTAATCAATGTTATAACTAATCCTAAACATTGAAATTGTGGTTTGAGAGTTTACACAATCATTGTATACTCTAATGCTTTATATTTTTATTTGCTTACACAATATTAATATACATATACCTCAATCTTTTATCATTAAAATCAGCATAATAAACAAAATATAATATTTTCTACTTAACCTGTAAATGTGAAAAATATATACATACAAAAACGCAAACCTTTCCGACTCTTTATAATACGATTTAAAATTTTTTTTTCTTATTGTACATCTAGATATTAAATCTAGTATCAAGTTTGAACTTTAAACGGGCGAAAATCTATGTGGGGGGGGGGGAATGCACGCGCTATTCTCAATCTCTCAAAAAGTTTTTTTCATACATGGCAAAAATAAAACTAGGTACTTAATTATTTTTCATTGATCATTTAATAATCCTAAACTTTTCGTCTACCAATAGAATTAAATAAACAATATACATCTTACAAAATCGGTTATAATTCATTGTACATACAAGACACATACAAATTGTGTTAAATTATGTTCATCGTGTATTTTTGTATCAACCGATAATTGTTCTGTAATATCGAAACGTTATCTTCGTTACTGCATAAATCGTTGACTGTTATGCATCACACGTTGTCTAGAACATTTTCGTGAGAAAAGCAATAGTTCTCAGTAAAGCCTGGATTTAAAAATGTAAATGTAATCTATGAGATATTAAATTATTTAGATAAAAATTACTATCCAATTAATACATAACTTTTTAAAATTCTGGTTGGATTGCCTGATTTTTGTCCCAACAACCGAAAGAAGTTTTTCCTCGTTAAAGATACTTAAAACTTGGTTAAAAACAAGAATGGAAAAAAAAGACAGACTCGGATCTTATGTATATCCATAAGGACATAAATATTGACAGTGAAAATATTATAACATGAACATTTTAATTAACGAATTCTCTAAAGAACAACGAAAACTTGACTTTGAATTACAAAAATTATGTATGCAATTAATTACTACAATTTTATACTATTTTATTACTTAAATTGTTATAAAATTTCACTTTTTTCCTAAGCATACAACTTACCATATATGCATCTAATTTGTATATAAACGGTTGTACGCTCGTTTTTCGCGGACTTCTAGGACGATTGCGATCGCATCTGAACTATTTTTACGAATCGCGCGCATTTCGAAGCGTTCACGTTTGTTGTTGGAAAACAGAAAAACAGTTTTGTATAAAACACTCAAATATAACGACATCGTAATAAGGCTGAGAGGGTTGTTAGTTCTTGGCGGATGCGGTATTTGTTCGGTGTGCTCGACGTGGATTATACGTATCTTCTTCTTCTTCTTCTACTTCGCCTTCCTCCCAACTATTTGGGGTCGGCCACCCTTGTCCTACACCTCCACTTTACTCGGTCAATCACATCTCCTCTGCACACACCGACAGCCCTCATGTCATTCTCCAAAGTCTCCAACCATCTCTTTTTTGGTCTTCCTCTTCCTCTTTTCCCTTCAACGTCCATCTTCATAACCACTCTTACTGCATTCGTTTCCTCTCGCCTCATCACATGCCCAAACCATCTCAGCCTATTTTCTCTCATCTTGTCAACAATTGGCGCTACACCAACACTACCTCTCACGTATTCATTCCTTATTCTATCTTCTCTTGTCACTCCACTCAACCATCTAAGCATTCTCATTTCCGCGACACTCATACTTTGTTCTATTCTCCTGTTAACCGCCCAACACTCTGAACAATACAGCATAGTTGGTCTCACTACACTTTTATAAAATTTACCTTTCAGCCTATATCTAACGTATAGTTATAGTAATTTATTATTATAATACATCCGAGTTCCGCGAACAATTTGATTTTGTTTCATTATCTGATAATTGAATGCTTTCTCGGAATCGCAAATGTTCGGAATATTAATGTTGATAACATACGCGTACATGAATTATTTTACGAAATTTCATATTTTTCACCCTACGCAACAGCCAATTCCGTACGCTAGGAGATGTGAGAAAACCAAACATATTGTTTATACAATCGCGTATTCGCGCACCACCATATGCGTGATTATGCGATCGTATAAGTGCGTACGTTGGAAAAAGATTTTTTTTTGTTTTTCCTAGACGTCTTCAACTTCAACTATTTAAATAATCGAACACGCGTGTTTCACGCACTCGTTCCGACGAAATTTTTCTTATTATGATGTCGACGAATTGTGAACATTATTATTTTAGCTGTGAATATCAATCATAAACGATTTTCTCGAGTCCTATTAATTATTATTATTATACTTTTATAATATTCGTCATTATCGTGATTAATATTTTGACGTAATACACGTTGTTACCGCACATCCGTGTTGCAAACGATAAAGCAATTATTATTATTGTTATTATTTCTATCTTGTTTGTACACGAATAAGAAACCCATCGCGATGAGATATGATTACACGGGAATAAAATATTATCGATTTATTTTTAAGTGGCCAGAAGCGAAGGTCGCTCACCAGTATCGTAATGCATGACCGATCCGAAAACCTTTCGCGCATTTCCGTTCATTGTTAGAACCCATGCGTGAATTGGAGGGAGACTTGGGGGAATTGGGTACCATTTCTATTTTTAAAATATATTAGCGTAGCCCTTCTAGTTTTTTTTTTAATGTGTTGTCATTGACACATTTTTTAACTTAATCAAATTAATGCAAATAAAATAAACTTTAAATGCCGTTATTAAAGCAAAAATAATTATTATATCAAGTTGATAATTTTAATAAATTTATTTATAATAAAATATAAAAAAATCACCATTGCATTGAGACTGGTAACGGTGAAGGCGGGGACCGTTAAGCGAACCGTACACTATTGGTTTTAATGACAATTTGAACCGTACGTGTTTACCAGTACGATTTTTAACGAACGAAAGGATGATATCGATGTACTGTCATTTTTAAGATACTGTTTACCCGTACGTGTTTACATATACGATCGCGAGACGCGAATTACGTCTTCAGTAATATTTATGTTATTTTTGTCTTGTTAGCTCATCACATAATAATAAGCCGTTTAAATGATCATGGACGCACATATTTTTTATAATTTTGCATCCTTATTCTATATTTTGTGTTTCTAATTCAAGTGTTTCTAATTCATAGAACTCGATCTAGATTAAAATATGTATAAATTAACGAAAATGGAAAAGAAATTAATCTAACAAACCGTCCGTGTACAACGTCCTGTCACCGCTCGAGGAACTGGCGAGCGAATTCAGGAATGTCGGATCCTTAGTTTAATCGACAAGTGCGTGAAAAATAAACTTTTTGCACGTACAACACGCGCCCTATACTATACCTATACCTGTACGTCATCAAATCTAAATAACGTCAAGTACGAGTATGTAAACTAAAGCAATAGAATTTCACATGTACCTTTCACCGCTCCCGGCGACGTTTTTTGATAATTATATTACTATACGAATTCTTATATTGTTTGATTTTCATTGAACGTAAAACTTTGGCTTTCCGTGAGACCTTGCGGTGCGTTATTTTGAAACCGCACCAAACCGTTTCGAGGTCGATTTTTTAATCTTCTAAGTTTCATATCTTATATTTATTTTAGAACCCATATGTGTCACACCGGGTAAATAACAACATTAAAACACATGTTTGAAAACGAGTAAATTCTGCTTCGGCTAAAATCCACAAAAAAAAAAAAAACACTCACACAAATTTCTCCGAACCATTATTTGATTATTACGCACAACGACAAACTTTGCCTACGGGACGTTGTGGTCGTGAAAATCTTAACCTTGACCAACAAATCGAAAAACATGTACGTCAGATCTCAAAAATATCCTACCGTTAAGACTTCAAAGCGAGTTTTCAGCTCACGTACATACAGCCACCTGTATTGCTTCATAATCGAAACGACATAAAAAACCACGTGGAGATCTGCTACCCTCGAAAACGGTTTTCACTCCGACATCCGAAACGGGTAACTCCGTTAGGTGACTTTGACCGCGGTGTTGCCACTAACACTTGTCACGCCCGTGTAGTTGTAGACCCTGTTCACGGTCGCAAGAACCGTCGGGATTGTCCACCACGTAGACGGGTGACGACGCATCGTCGTGCAGGACTGCGCGAAAAGGTTTAAGTGTGATTCCTTTGCTCGAGTCTAAAGACGCGCGGCTGACGCGATCCGGGATCCGTTCGACGGCACCAGCGGTGCAGTCAGGATTTTGGAATGGGAGGGACTAAACATTTTTTCGAACAAGTTCAGTAAGAAAGGCTTTGGAGTTCACCCATAACCCCCCTCCTCACTGTAAAATTTAAAATAGTTTTAATAATATTTATCGAAATATAATTAATGACGGTAATACATCAAGGGTTGACCACCCTGCGGTAACATCGCCACGACATTACACGGCTTACAAACTACTGCAGTGACAATAAAACGTAAGTGTTGGACGAGAGTCGCCACAACGTTCACGAAAACCATCAAAACGATATTAGTATTCGCGGTAGAAGTGAACACGTTCATGGTAATTTACCAACGATAAACACCCGTTGTTCGTCAACATATAGTTAGAACCAAAGTTTTAAAATATCTAAACACCGAACAGTAGTGTACTTAGTTCAGTGCACACGCATAAACACGATCCGTAAGGGTGGGTTTTAGCCTCCATAACCCCCCCCCCTCTCGGTTACACCACTGGGCCGTGTCGGTTCGCGGCGATCTCGTTGCTGCGGGTGCAAACGTGTGGCGACAACGTTACGTGCGTACCTTGTTTACGTGCACATTGTTTTACACGCCGCGTGTCGATCGTGTACAGCACACACGGACGAACACTGCGGACATAACGCACGGACGGCCACACGCACTTACCGGCAAAGGGTTGTACGAACGTTTGCATTGATCACACTACCGATTTCCGCGGATTCCAACAACATCGCGTATCGTGCGTCTGCGTGTAATCCTATCATCAGGTTTTCCGTACCGCCGTTAAGATCCTCGTAGACTCCGAAAACGTATTCGTCGGACATCGGCTTACGCGAGCACGGTTTTCTGTTGCGCTGTCGGAACTGTGAATGAATATTTACAAAAGGTCATATCGGAAAAAATATAAAAAATCCTAATCGAAATAACGACAAACAACGGGTTAAAGCCAATCAACCAACATTCGTGAACGAAAACCCGTACGGGGATATTTCCCGTGCTCGGTTTGACGGTCAAAGGAAAATAATAATATCCGCAACGTTACATAACATAATGCGTGGTATTATACGTAACATTAATATTGCCTCTTTAAAGTATTGGTTTTCCAACGAATGCGCAATACGTGCCACGTACAACGTGAATGTACACGGTGTGTTATCGTAAAATGATTTCCATGCACGGATTGTATTTCGATAGATGCGACCCCTGAAAATCGTGTTGGGAATTTCCGGCGGATCGATAGTTGTTCCGCGGTACCGACGTCATCACAAAAAATGTACCGATACGCATGAGTACGCAAATTATGTTCACTGATTATTCGCTTGTTTGATTTGAGCGTAACCTCTGGTCGAAAATCTACTGAATAATGATGTTTACATAAATCTCAAGTATTAACAATAATTGTCGAGGAGCGTCTGACGACGAGAGATCAATAAGAAAACGTGATCGAACGTCAACGATTGCTCGTAGAGAGAAAGAATACGCATACGCGTTGTATCAATCCGTACACGGTTGGCGACGGGGCACGGAAAGATCCGGATGAACGCCATTGCGTGTTATAATAAAATATTATTGCGAATAGTTCAAATAAAAAAAACAATCTAAACGTAGACGTACACGACCGTAGTAATCAACTCGCAAAACTTTGTAAGATAAAAAAACATAAACATATTGCAATAACAGTACGCATATGATGCAATGACGTAAGAAAGTCATCGTAATCTATTCAAAAAACGTAATCGCACAACGTGTGACGCGTGTCGTTTAAAACTGTATAGTCAGTACGTGTGAGTAGTAAGTACAACATTCTTACAACTTTTTATCGGCCAGTAAATATGATTTAAATATAATTCTGACAAAAATGCTAAAATCGTTACTGAATATACTGTTGTAAGTACATTATGGGTTCGATCAATTGAGGATGTAAGGAATTCGAATAACATTAAAAAAAAGAAAATTCAGAAAATGTTGTTGAAAACATACAAAAAACCAAGTTGATACAGTCCTTACTATACATACATAAATAAACAAATACTATATTATAAATAAATAAATGCTCAGCCTATAATATTATACTTGTGAAGCATGATCGGTTTCGAATTAAAAATCCATCATCAGGTTGGTATACACAATGTTAATAAAATCCTGACTGAACACGGAAAAAATGAACGAGGAATATTTTGACAAAAATTGCTGGATTTTTATATCATATTAAATTATATATTATGTACTATATTATTTAAATATATATTTATAAACCGATATACGATTTATATTCAATGTATTTCTTCCTTTTTTTTTCATATTCTGTCACGATTTTATCGAATTTGTATATAACTGACAACGAATTTTCAATTCGAAACTAGCCGTACTTTATAAATATAAAAATATTCTAGTCTAAACATTTATTTATTTCTATATAAAATCTACTTGTTTATTTATTTTAATTAAATTTTTTGATTTACGGGTATTATCCATTCACTTTTTTTGAATTTTTACTATACATTAAGAATTATTACGATAAAGAATAAGTAATTTTTTCTCATTCAATTTTTATAATTTCAAGTTTTTTTCACGTTATTTTAAAATAATTTTTTTTGTCGATTTAAGTACAAAGTCAAATATTGTTTTGTATTTAATTTTTAATATTTACTAAGTACTATTTATAATTCAAATAAAAAGTAGAATAAAAAATACAGTTAAAGCATATTTAAACATTTGCTCGCTTTGCGCTAAAAAGGTTTATATATATTTATGTTACATTTGCATTACGACTGAATAATTACTGAAGAAATGTACACTTTTTCAATTTTGGTATTTAATTTATTTTATTTATTCATTAAATATTAACGAAACATAAAACAGTTGTTCATATCGATGAGAACTCGTTTTTAAACATTTTTTTGTTATCATAATCCATATCATATTTTATCAAACATGTTGCCTTTGAAAAATAAAAATAAAATAAATAAGGAAACTTAATAAATATCGCGTGCGGTGCACTTCGTTATATTTGTTACGTGATAAAGAAGAGCAAATATTGTTCGCGTTTTTAAATTGAAAATACCAATAGAAATAACTGTAATTTCAAGATAAATGCGCCCTTAGTCATATTGTATGCTGTCGTTCAGATCTAAAGGATCGAATACATTACAATAAATAAACCCGGTCTGGTACTCCGTTTTCCGTACACACTCATGTGCTGGTTTTTTTTTTCAATTTGAAACAGCATGTGTAAAATAAAATAATAATAATAAAAACGTCGTATGTGACTTGTTCCGCGCTTCTCTTGAAATACGCTTTTATGCCAATGCGCAATATATAAGTTGCAGTGTATATATAAAGGAAACCGTCTCACAAAGGTTTAGTATTTTTTTATTCCTCCCCAAAGCGCAGAATAATAATCGAATAAGGTCGGAACGAATGAACGGGGAGTAGAATCGTTTTACCGAAAGTGAGTGCAGTGAGCAAATTATGAAGTCAGAAAAAACTGCGGTACACATGACCGACAGCGGTCGTACATTAGTTTTGAAAGCAAAGGCATAGGCGAGCACTTTCTACCGGAGAATCGGGACGGTAAAAAATATAAAAAAATATGTTGAAAAGCTTAGCACTGCGTTTTTTAGAGTACGTTGACGTATAAGTTAATTTATGTACATATTTATTAATACATTTCGGCCGTCTTAACGTGCAAACAGAGCTATGAAATAAGCCGGGCTGGGCGACATCAATTTTCTGGACGTAGCTACGTGTCTTCAATTGATCCTGCCCCGGTAGAGGTAAATGTTCAAACCAAGTCTGTTCGAAAACAAAAAAAGAAACGTTAAAGTGAAATCTAACCAGATGTAGCTATTTAATTCGAAGTCAAGAAATAAATTCGATTATTATCTAAAACGTTTTGCAGCAGTGATCTATTTCGATTACTTTTTAGGCGTGGAAAAAAAAAATGGTAATTTTTTCATAACACACAAATTTGAGTTTATTTAATTTTTTTACATTTTTTTTTTTATTTTTTTATTTATAACCGAATAGAACATTACAGACACCATTGTCTGTCATTGATCGAGTACGTATGAAAATGTATTCGAAATTGCACACTTCACTTGACGTGGTATTATTATGTTAAAAATACAAATGCGGTATTCATGTGCAATCACCGCGTCGGTAAAACGCAAGACACCATTTTTCGCGGGGTGATAACAATCGATTTTTGATCCCGGTCGACTGGGTTCGAGGCTGTTTGTCTCACGGTTGGTTGTCGAAGAGCGGTAGACCGGAAGACTTTCAGATATTAGAGCTTAGAATAACGTGCACTTACTATACTACTTACTTTATGTAGTGTGTAAAAATAACGACCAAATTCGGAATGTCGTATAAAATAGCAGATACTTAAATAAAATGATCACAAAAAATAAGATGTATCCGTGTTTATAAGACGCAACGTTTATTAGTATCACAAAAACTGTTACAAATAACGCAAAACCGATTCATCCCTATCCGATGAAGAAGATCACACTTTCAGAAGGATGGCCCGTGTCCAACGTGCAGACGTTTGTTTAAGACGTAGTGCGTGGTGCGGAAAATCGAAGATTTCAGTGCCCGATAGGGATGGTTACACGCAAGTCGCGTTTCGTCTTCGGTAGGTTCCAAATCTATTGTTCCGTCGCAGACGACGACTACGGAAAAGTAAATTCTGACAGCGAACGAACGTGATCCATCCCCGTAACAGCACGTACGTCGTCTGGAAACGACATCAATGCCGCCGCCTTTGCGGATCCGTGATCACGCGATTACGCGTTTGTGCGCGAGCACATGATAAACGTAAGCGCGAAACGTTTGCCTACGAAAGGGCCGACTGGAAGCAAAACTTCAACTGGCCACCGACTTCGTAAATCTGTTGGCAGTTTGTGTGCGTGCGCGTGTGCGTACGTAAGCATGCGTGTGACAAACCTGACGTTGTATTATTTACTACCGTCGTGAAGTTCATTATTCGATTCCGTCCGCTTCGATGGCCACACGTAAAACATTATGTGTCCACGCCGCTGCAATATTACAGATAGATACCGAGGTCGAATTTATTCCTTCTTTTTTCTCCTATATTTATTCCACTCGCCAAAAACCACAAATATCTATATAAAATATTCCTATTCCGCAGGGAGGACGCGTTGTGACTTATCTCCCTCGCGTGATTTCCTCGCACCCCGGACGAGTGCGGTCTGCAGCAAAGTGTTCGGGATTATTCGATCAAGGTACGTGGACGGGAATGGAGCAGACGCGATCGGTGTTACTCGTACGATAAAGCGCGTAAAGTACGTATTATTGTATGCGAGACGTCTCGGACGAAGTGCGGTGCCACGAAGGAGATAAGCCAACGCCGCTGCAACGGTTGACTACGCGTTTGAATGTCCTATAATAATAACTAAGGTTGCCGAGACTTTTGACGTTCGCTAGCGGAAACGATTTTTTCAAACACGAAAAGCACTTGAGCCGTTTTCGGCATTTTCCCCAATCGGGCGGGGTTAAGGTTTTTCGAATTACCGCTCGTGAGTTTCCGTCAACACTCATATTTTGACAAATTAAGAAACGCATAAGGAATACAGGGCAAAATACGAGTGTTTCCGATCGTGTAACGTCGTCATGAATCGGAAAAATAATTTTGATCGATTGTTTTTTTTTTTTTTTTTTTTTTCAATACATTTCAAACGTACGATCGTCTTCGCAGTCGAGAAACAATCTTTTCGTTCGAAAACGTTAAACGCTCTGAAGTCCAAGTTCGATACGAGTTTCTCACGTGCAGTCATTTGAATGCGCTACATTCTGACGGCGAGGAAATTGCAACGAGTATTTTTCCGTTCGGCGAATGAATGCGAACGCCCGAGCACTCAGAAGCGTTCGGAGTAATACGAATCTACTGGTTTACTGTTACGGCACGCGCGCGCAGCGTTACCCCCACGTAATAGCATTAACACGCGACGTGCGCTCCGCGGAGCGGTGTAGGCCAAACGAAACGAGACGTAACGCGAGATTAACAAAGTTTTATTACACATTAGTTGGAACTGCGGGGCGGCGGTGGCACACGATAGGATTCAATTAATCCTGTACGTTAATATTTGCGCTTTCGGGCGAACGGGGAAAACTTCGCGGACGGTTGTCGCAGAGACTTAATCGATTCTGTCCAATTGGACCGCGGGGAAATTATTGTCACGCCGTGCGACTTTCGAAAAGTCACATGATCGGGGTACACACGTCGCGTTTACGTGCGCCAAATATCCTTACGGCAAAAACGACGTTTGGAACGCTATTAGACGCGTGTTCAATGACATGAGAGACTTTTGGGGACCAAAGTTACAAGTGGGGGGGGGGGGGAAGAAATTAATCCCGCGAGGTCGAAGTAGCGTTTATGATTGATTTATAGCTAGTTAAAATAGCCAACGTACCAAGGGCCATAGAAATTACGAATATTATTTAAATATCCAAAGCGTTTTTGTGGTCCATAGTCGATCTTAAAGTTGTTCGCATAACTTTTTAGTTGCTTTTAAGCGGACCCAGTTTGTTTCATAGAGCGTGTTTTTAATTTAGTATTGAACACAAAATTCCAAAAAAAAATTAATGATTTTGCATAAAATTAAAATGTTTTTATCACTAACGCTCGCGCGAATATTATCAGCTATATTAGTGACATTTTACCAAATAAATTGATCAACGCGTGAGTAAAACTCCCCAGGAGTAAACGTTAGAATATCTTCATCGCGAATTGTAATATTTCTGTATTTGTTGGTTTATTTATCATTGAGATGACTAGGAGTTGAGGAATACAAAGTAAATGATATGTGAATTTAAACAATAACTACGAACTAACGAATGCACGTCAAGGAGTTACAATTTTTTTGAATAATAAGTGAGTTATAGAAGAGTTGGTGTTAGATGGGTAGAACTGCATAGATATACTGCGATACAACACGATGCAGCAGAGTCGACTGACGACTTTAATGGGGTGATTTATTTGAGATAGGATAAGCGCAGGCCTTTATTACTGACCTATTTTGAATGTGATAGTTACGTCTTTTTAGTCGCAATCATGGTTTGAACAGGTGTACATTGTGGTTTTATCTTGCGCGTTTGTTACGAAAATATTCATTTTGTAATCGTTACACAAAGAACATTTCGTGTACACTTCGATACACGGGCCGAATCTGTCCGTTCTACTAACAAAATTAAATTTTGGATTCAGCAATTGGAGTAAACTAGAAAATCCGGAAAAATAATTGTAAAATGGACATCTTACTAATTTGATTAAAATAAACTGTTCTTGTCCAAATTCCAGTATTCGTAATTTATAGCACTTCGAAATTCAGCAACCCCGCAATCAATTCGACCGGATATAGTTATTCAGAAACTGAAAAATAAAAATAGATAAATAAATAGCTAGGTATTTTTATTAGTAGTACATATAATGTTTGTTTTGTTAATTTTCCAATACGCGAATAATTAAGGCACACTTTACTAAAATTAAGTATCTCCTTACTTAAAAGTTTCAAAAATGAAATAGTTGGTAATTGAATACCACGACGCATAGCCGAATAAATCAAATTATTACAAAATTTTAAAATTATTTTCGTATTATATATTCAAATGCACACAAAACCAATGTGATAAGCGAAGTTGTTTGCAATTTTTCTCCGTTTTTCTCGATTGTTCGGAACACTGTTCGAAAAATGAAAACCACTCCCCCAAAAGCACCTACTAGTTGATCGAAACTCTGTTTCTGTTTGAAATCGTGCAAGTACATAAAACAGATAATATGACTAAACTAATACATTCTTTAACAAAATTGTAATAGTTTTCCATTATTAAAAACCTGATTTTATCAAATCGAATGCAAATGATTTATGCAAACGACGTCTAATGGCTGCACCCACGTAGGCGCTACCAAATTCGACCATAGGTCGACGGTATATCTTAACATCCTAAAATCAACGGTATTGCTTATACCGTTGGAAAAACTCGTTTGGCGCGGACAGCATACCGTTTTATCATCATGTATTACCGCGAAGTTGAAACTGTGTCATGTTTCGTTTGTACGGTTTTTGGATTGTTGGTAAAATTCGCACGAAAAATAATGTAACGTCGTTCGTTCCATCGTAAACCATAAGAAAGCAGAGAAAGAACATTGTTCACAACGAAATTAAATAAATGATAAAGAGAATTTCCGTTCTGTACTGCGGTATCTCTATTTTCGGATCCTTCAGCTTCTCGGTAAATGTGAAATTTAAATCGCTCAGTTTTAAATTAAATTTGGTTCGTTTAGTACAATTTTCAAGTGCGTATAAACGTATATTGTGTGTACTATTTTTTAATTAAAAGATAATGATTTAACTCTTTAAAAGTCCCATACCAGTCGGATGATAATGAAAAAGAATTAGTCCCGTATAAATTAAAAACGAAATTATTTTAATTTGGCTTACGACTGAACGAGCTATACTATTATTCCCAAAATGCCGCAATGCCTCTTCTTCCCGCCACTTCGTTTCCTCGCTGTTTACACTTTAAAATTGTACGTCCGTACGAAACGCGTGCTTACTAAGAACGGTCGTTGCGAGAAAAATGTTTCTCCGTACGCGGCACACTCGATTGCGAAATGTGTGCTGGGGCGCTTGAACGTAAGTAAAACTAAAAAATTTAAATGTTTGAATTTAAAGTACGTATCAGCTAAACGCTCGAGCTGTTAATTTTCATCCTGACCTGGATTCCGAGAATCACGATGCGTTTCAACGTCGTACATTTTATCCGTTTTCAGATTTGAAAGGGTGCGCACACTTGTCCTCGATTGAAATGTGTAAAATATCTCGATTTTTTGGGGCGGCGTGTATAGCAGATAAAAGGATTCGAGATCTCCATCGGTAACCTGCTTATCGCGTGTCCGATGGTTATTTCCATCTGTAGGCGCTTGCGGAACACCGCCACCACGCGATTTTCGATTGGTCATCCGCCACTAAAACGGGCGGCGATAATGATTGTTTGTAAAAATAATAAATATGAACAATTTGTTCGAGTTCGGAATGACGAACTATATACAAATGAAAGATAATTGTTATTCTCGTACACAATGTCTAGCGTACTTATCTTTTTATCCGGGATTTGTTGTATCATGATTTATTTATCCGCTGCAAGATTCGTTATCGGTACACGATTTTTATATACGAATGACCACACGGTACCACAGTTTTTATTCAAACAATTACATTTTACTGTTTATAGTTATAGTAGTATAATAACTATCAGTGGCGGATCCAGGATTTTTTTAGGGGGGGGGGGTCTTGAAAAATGTTTTCTTAGGCCCTTGGAATATTTTTTATAACATTGCAGTCAGTGACTGATGAAGGTTTCTTACTTTTTAATGCAGTAGTGCACATTTAAAAATGAAATTTATCGAATGTATAACATTAGTACCATAATATTTGTATAATATATCATTATGTGTATATAAATTATACATAATATAATATTATACTAAAGTATTATTATTATAATTATATGATTATTATTATTCTAGTATATTATACTAGACAAATGTTATTCGTATACTATTTTATTATATACTTATATTTTGTGTAAAACCCAAATTACTTTGAGATAGAAAATATCTATGATATTATATATTATCGTGACACGTGACACTTCTGTTGTGATAAGTTTCTATAA
Organism: Sipha maydis; assembly: GCA_034509805.1. Taxonomy (NCBI): domain Eukaryota; kingdom Metazoa; phylum Arthropoda; class Insecta; order Hemiptera; family Aphididae; genus Sipha; species Sipha maydis. The sequence continues at coordinate 77,356 of JASXSY010001776.1, read as the reverse complement.
TGATTGACGAATTTTGTATCTACATTACCAGATTTAATCGGAATATCAAAAAGGAGTAAAAATAAAAATATATAAAACCTATACGCGTGCCGACATCAAAATAATAGGCTGATAACAATTTAATTAAATTTAAAAATTTAAAAACTTTTTAATTTAATTGTAAAATTATATTTAAGTGTATAAAATAATTGAACTAAGATAATAATAATAATAGTCAGTAGTATAATACATTAATTTAAATCTATGACCACTTACTTCTTGAACGAATAAAAAGAAAATTTATATTTTCATAAAATTATTGATTTTAAATATTTATATTTCGTAATTTGGGGGAGGGTTCAACCCCCAAAATCCCTCCTGTGGATCCGCCACTGATTACTATGTTCTCCATTCGTCCGTATTCCATGTGCATTATTTTTCTTCATTTCAAACTCGTCGAACACCATGATAAGGTTTATTATTTAAATTGTTTTTCTTTTGAAAATTATGCGAATATACTTTAATCGGAGATTTTAGTATGAAATTCATGAGAGTATTATTTTCATGAGGAAAATGAATTATGGTCAACAAGTATTGTGAAAAATAGCTAAGACCTTTTCTTTATAACCTTTTGGGACTGCAGAAGTATGAAACATAGAAGTACTAAACAAATATTGTATACTTTTACATGAAAAATAAATTATGTTTTTTTTTTTTTTTTTTTAATTAATATATTATACTTGTGTGGATTTTTAATATCTAACAAAAAATATGTAGTAAAAAAATAAACTCAATTCGAATTGTGGTTATTAAAATAGCATTACATACTTTAACTACGCATATATGTTCTTATTTAAAGTTAAAAATTACATTCAACGCAAATAGTTGGTTTTTTAAAAAAAAATTATCTTAAATGATTTTCTTCGAGTAATAAATAATGTTTGATTATACTATTGGAATTAAATGTGAATATGGATAAATTAATTTTTTTCTAGATCAAGGAAATGAGTCACAAATATGAAGAACAATATATGATGTAATTATTTTTTAATTGTTTGAAAAAAAAAATAAACAAAAGCAAATATCTCAAAACTATATATTTACAATTCGAATAGTTATTTTTTTTTCAATTTTTGCTTTTGCCATCAAAAGTATTTTTTATTTTTATTATTTTTTTTGAATTGAAATAAATTCCAACAAAAGAAGTAGTTAAAGGAACTATGGAAAAATAATCATTTTTACACTTTTTGGAACGTGGACGGTTAAACAGAACCTGGTGATTATATAATGAAATACCAGTTATATAGCCGCTTTCAATGCTATTTTAATTTTAAAAATAATGTATTATATAATTATACGAATAAATAATAACAATTATTATAATTAATATAATTATTATTAAATTGTTACATTATTAAATTATTATATTTATATTTTGGTTTATAAAAGTATTAATATGAACTTATGTAATAAATGTTTTGGTAAAAAATATATGTAAGTAGTATTATTACTGCAGTTGAATGTAAAGTTTTATTGTTATCATATTAAATATATAACGGATAGGTCGTTTGTCGTAATCGTTATGGTTTGAACATTTTATTTATTGTAAATCTGAATTCATTATCTTCAATCTGTCCGTAAAGTTTGTAAAAGTATACTTTTTTTGTGTAATCTAATTTGAAATCTGTTACTTAAGTATAGATTTTTTAAAAATTCGTATATAAAAATGAACAAACTTTTGAGTAGAGTGCAAAAACGCTAAGAATCAATGAAATGAAAATTGATTTCTTTATTTAAAATTATCCGTGATTCCGGCAAATTGAAAAATAAGTTTTCGCGAAACTAAAAATAAATTTAAAGCTATCTTTGAAGCCACTTGTCAAGTTTAGCTATAATGCCAATAGAAAAAAAATTACGTAAAAAATCTAATTGGATGTATACGATTATATAATATTAGAAATTAAATTAAAGAAATTAATTTTGACTTAATATATACTTATGTAATACATACTAAATTAATAAGAATTATTTTAAAATATATAATTGTAAGAATTTTATTTACAAAACATGCAATTGATCCGACTTTTAAACATTTAAAGCAACTTTTAATAGGCAAAAAACAATTGTATTAGTTTAGTCTCATATTATGTTATTTGTATTAAGATTAACATACGAATCTACTAATGATTCCATTTATAATATAATTTTAATATAATACGACGTAGAAAAGCCTAAAATCAGAGTTGAAATATTAAGTAGGTGAATAAACCGTTGGGAAACAAAAATTGAAAATATTTTCTATTTGGATTATTTTTTTAGGAATTTGAAACAGTATTTCCATCAACAAATACTATGCCTAAATTATGCTCAATTTCCAATTGTTTTTATAACTATTGGTGTTATCAGCTGCACGTGCACATACGTTTTCATATATGAAACGTGTAATGAATTATTGAAGAATTAATTTACTAAACACAAATATTATACATTTGAACTACTTATCAATAGAAAAATTGAAGCAAAATTATTTAATCATAAAACTATGTTAGTAATTATTTAAAACAAAGTATTCCTAATAGTATTAATAATGTAATACTTATGAATAAGAATTTAAAACAATTGAATTATACTTTCAAAGCTCTTTTAAATTTTTTTTCAAACGTCTATATTTTCATTTTTGTATGACCTGACCATATAATTTTTGGTCTTCCATCGGCCTTACTAAGAAAATAATCTTGGCGCCAGCATAATTTCAATTAAATATTTCGAAGTTATTGCGTCCAGAAACGCAACAAAATTTGTTTAAAACAATAAACGTTGTGTCTTACTCGAATTATCATCAATAAATACTTTCTAAACGCGGTAGAACAAAACACGAGTAGTAAATATTATAACGTTACTACGAAAATAATTAATAAAAAATAAATATTTCATCGTCATAGATTAATCATATTATATTTATATTGTTTATGGTAATCGTCGCATTATAAAACCGGGAGTTTATAAAAAATTCGATTTTTGAAAGTCAGTGCTACACTCGTGTGATTATGCATATGCATAAACATAATATTATATAATCGTATACATCCATTTAGATTTTTTACGTGATTTATTTATTTATTTCGTATTATAAAAAAATGTAACAAATTAGTTTTTATTCGATAAATTTACTTAAGCGCAGTTTAGACAAATTACCGATAAATCACGGAGCGTCTAGGGTATCAGCATTTATGTTATTTTGTTCGGTCGTATAGCTTATTTATTATGACTAAAACGAAAGCTCTTCCGATGGACAAAAATTCAAAATTCAAATTAAAAAAACATTTTATACTATAGTTGAATAGTTTCAATTAAATACACTTAGTTATTCTTTTCACATCGAAGTAAGAACATTACGAAACAACAATATTTTTTTAGTCAGTTTTATTTATCTTCGTAATATTATTCGACTTACAGTATGTTATTCCTTATCTTTTGGTTATCGTTTATTTGTTCAGTCTCAAACACCGAATTGGTTAGATACATTGTTTTTGGATAACTTTCATTGTGATTGCATTTTATCCAGTTTCATAACTAATTCTATTAAAACTATACTAAAGCTTTATAAACTATCATTGTATATCGATTCCACTACATTTGTTTTATTTTTTTTTTTTTAGGTAGTAATTTAAAAACAAATAAAGGTTGAGTGGCAATTCTTTTTTTTTATATATATATACAACAATGGCTGTTGCATTTGGACTACGGGATTCATAATCATTGTTCGTTATACGAAAAAATAAGCTCGAGGAGTCACGACTTGCTCTTAGTCATAGCGTGTACCAAATAAAATTTAGTCGTCGTAGTAAATGTAAAAACGAAGAATCTTTATCGCGAGTTTCTCTCGATCGTTATGTTATATGTCTTACGATTATTTTAGTGTAATCGTACTTTAGTCGAAGGTATGCTTCGATCGACGATGACACGACAACGATATGTTAAGACTTCGGTGCATGCGTTGTGTAACAGGTCGTTAACAATCACCTGCGCACGTGTAGCAACGACCGTCGAGCAAATCGAGGAGTTTTTAATAGCAACGTCACGTGACGATAAACGGTGTTGGATCGGTGTTGAACCGATGCTTGGGTCTTAGGGCTCGGAGCGTATTTCTGAACCGTCTAAGCCTTGCCGTGACTAGATTATCGATGGGCCGGCGGCTAACGCGCGCGTAATGGATGTCGCAGCTCGAAACGCGAGCGACGAAGGCTACGGACGACCGCGCGCGTCTGTTGCGGGCTCGATTGGTGTTACGTGGTGATCGTCGGCGCTGACGAGGGGGGGGATCGAAAATTGAAACGGTTCGATCACGGTCCGTCGGATGGATGTGGGTACACTTCCCCGGCGCTAATTATACACGCGAACGGGGTGGGGTCGGGCGAAGGGCGTACATCGGCACGCGTGTGTTTTTCCTGTTGTACCGGCCGGCCGTTAAACGTTCGGACGACCTCAACGCAAGAGTCGAAAACGTGCACTACCTGTGTAAGTTGTAGGCTTTTAATCGGGTGTTTCTTCTTCTTCTATTTTTCGCTTGCACTCCGCGTGTAGAGAAATGTTCGCACGCGGTCCACCATCGTCTTAGCGATTTTGTCCAATACAAGTACCTTCAACCCGTCCACGTACCGCTGAATGAATACATTTGTACATACGTAAACGTATGTTGTGTATTATTTATTATGACGACCGTAAAGTTGTCAGCCGATTATTTCCGTTCGGGCGACCGAATCCCGTAAGCGAGCTCCGCGATCTCTTGGCGACGCGAATGATCGTGCTCCGGCGAACCCGACGGGGGCCGTCGACCCGTTTCGTTTTCCGGAACGGTAACAGAGGTATTTTCGAAATATTCCGACGGACGTTTTGGCATTCCTGCGCGCAACCGTCGCGCGATCCATCCGCACCGGTATGTTACTATTGTTGTACTATTATATAATCATACGCGATATGCGTTCTCGACTGGACCGGCGTCGGTCATCGTCGGAATGTTTTACATGGAACATACCGCAAATAGTCAACAATCGTTGTCGTCGAACGTATCGTCGTCGGTTATGTTGTGTCCTGGTCAACGAACGGTTGAATACTTTTTCAATTTGTTCACACAGACGGACGTATCGGTTCAACAATGCTTCTTCACTGCATCCTGTATTTTATACTGCAATAAATAAAGAAAAAAACACCAATGATCAATTATTCAATGACTATTGGTAGATCAATCAATATAGCTTAACGAGTTTATCTTATGGAAAATGTGCAAATATGAAGGTTAAGTTATGTTTTCCATAAAAGAGAGAAAACCGAACATAACAAGATTTTCGGCGGTAGATGTGAAAACGTTCATCATCCAACAACATGGTTAAAAATGTTGTGCTTATAATAATTATTTGTTTGATTATTATTTGAGCTTTCTGTGACGATCGTATGACGCGTCAAGATGTGTTTATTATGCGACGATTTCTGGGTGATTAGAAAATATTTAATTTTTTTGTGTGTACGCTGAAGTCAATGACAAACAGTTTTCTATAAATAATGTAAAAATATAATATCACAATATTGTTTACTTACCTGTTTACCACCCATTCTACAAGTATTTATGTGTTATATGTGTATTTATTGTTTGTAAATTATATTTTAAACACGGCTCCAGCTTGTTATTATAGTCGGAAACGTATACACGCGAGGCCCGTCATTTTTCTCTTTGTTCCAACACCAAAATATTACAATGAACTTCACTACAGAATTGCTTTGACATAATACCGTATTTAAAATCGTATGGTAACGTAACCCTGTGTTTAAGCTTTTTGTAACGACTCGGTTTCGGAATAAAGGAAAAAAGTAACAAAGGGGCATATAGTTTTATACTAACCAACCTTTACAGTTATTATTACGATAATGCCGGTTATTAGGTTAGTAACTAAGTTCGTTTAACCACTGCCTACGGAAAATTGCGCGCTCTTCGTTAATAGGATGTCAACGAAAAAGTCAAATGGAAATGTAAGAATGTAAGTGTCAAAGAAGTTTTGGTTTTAAGGATAAATATTTTCCTTACGTTTTTATTACAGAAGGATTTCTATCTCGCGATTGAACTATTACTAACGTATCACGATTAAAAATAATTGTATCCATGAGTCAAAACAAAATACGCTCAAACAAATGCAATGCACGCATGGTGTAAAATTGCATACTGTCGCGCCGTCAAACGAAATATAGAAAACTTAAGTTTTATTATAAATTCGAAATAAATAAATTTATGTTATGTTCAAAACCATTGCAATATGTTTATATATAGTTAGTGGTTTTTAGCAGCAGATTTTAAACATAATTTGGATATTGAGTATTATTGACGTGTTATAATGCGAACAACGATAAAATAGATACGATGCAGTGAGTAAAAGTGGATTGCAGTTAACACTTTTTTATTCGCACTGAACGTTTTGCACGAACTAAATAGAATAAAACCTTCCTATATCAGGTAATATATTGTAATGAAGTGATTTTTGTAAATCTTTTAATGTTCATCCGTAGTTTACCATTACTGATGTTCCAACTTCTGGCATAGGTACGTACATGTAATTACTTACCAAATTAGTTTTTGAATGAAGCGAAGAGCGAATCGGTTATAAGACAACGGTTTCTATGTGTATTCAAATACACAGGTAGTTATAATCGTATCACATTAGACCGGAATTGCACTCTAGAGGTACTTTGGGGTTATGTTCAAAATGTTCAACTAAGTATATGCCACTTTAACATTCAATGTTACTCGTAATATTACTCCTTTGCAATCACGTGTGTCGCATTTATACGGATGGTTCGAAATAATTTCCAATTACATTTTCAACATGAAATTTTTATAAAAAAAAAATAAGTTATAATAATAATGGAAAAATTTATATTTCGTTATTTCATATACTCCGAGTAAAACGAGGAATATATTGGTTCTACAATGATATGTTTTTTTTTGTCTATACAACACGATTTTAACCTGAAGGATTACGATACAGATTCGTAGATAATCATCATAAATATAAGAGTTATTTTTTAGGAAATTTGATCAACTAAATCAAGTTGTTATTTCCATTGTAACTCAAAAAATTAATTACTGTAGGGACATGAAATATTCACCCAATACTTATATCACAATTCACTATAAATTGTATAGTATAAAAAAAAAAAATGTGCTATTAAGATAATTTAAAATGTCATGTTTGCTTAGTTTTTATGGAAAATGTTGATAAAAATATTGCAAAAAATATATATGTTAATAAAAATAAAATATGTACTCTACTAATGCCCCTGAAGGCTTGATAAATGAATAAATAAAATGAAATTAGTCGAAAATTGTATACAAGGGTTTTCCATTACTCATTAAAAAAAATAGTTCAATAATATAGAAACAATTTTAAACATTTGAATATGAAGTTCAAATGATAAAGGGATTTATTCACCCATAGATGTATCTCATCCGGCGGTTAAGTCTCGTTTGATATAGGAGTTTCTCCTTCTCTTCATCTATTGTAATTTCTTTAGTACTTTGTTTTGAGATCTATTCATTTTACTGTTATACTTATTTCAATTTCAAATTGTACAAAACCTGAAAGACGCATAGGCCAAAACCGATTGTTATTAATAACTGTTTAACAATACTGTGTTTATGCCGTTTGTGAATTTTCAATAAAATTATATACAATGTGAAATTTCTTTTTAATATGTATTACTTTGGTGTCTTAGCTCGGTACGATTTTTTTTTTTTTTTAATGATTTATCAATGCTATCGAACGTATACTATTAACACCAATATTCGACACTTATATTCTATCCTAAAACGAGTTTGAATTATGCGTTCCGTCCCATGTGCGTACAATCAACAAAATCAGTCCGTGGATCAATACGACCAAGCACAAACATTCGATCGCGATAACACGCTTTTCTTGTTTTATCGGAAAGATTTTCTGTTTTCGTTCTCAAAAATAGAAAATCGTTGAACGCGCCGCGTTTCGCTATCGTTTGCGCATACACTGTTATTAAAACTCCAAATCATTGTATTACCTATAACTTTGGTCGTAGCAACACGCACTTGCCAAGACGTTTATGGTTAAACGGTCGATCGACTCAAAGCAAATATTATACTGCAATATTTACGGAAATCATTTCCGGCGCGTATCGTCCATCCGCAGTACGAAAGTAACACCACATACGTTTTGAGACGGATTATTAACAACAATAATCATCGTCAGCGATTCATTCACTCAACGTTTGGATTACCATCACGGCAGCGTGTGTTAAGGCGAACAAAGGTTTTCCCGAAATTCACTTGATATTTTTCTGCGCGCGTTTCCTTACATCCCTTGTATTCACTCATCACGTCAGTCCATTACGGTTGTTCGTTTTCACAGCATCAGGTTTTTTGTCGTTGCCGACCGCCACGTCGACAACAATGATTATGCGTAATGTAGCCCCATTGAACGCGTGCGCGTGTTTCTGCTGACCGTTTTGTACCGCCGTTGAGTCGAACTCGATGATTGCCGGAGTGAATCGTATCGGACGTCGACCAACGAAGGACGTCAGTAACATAAGACACCGGTAGAACGTGTTCGTGTTAGCATGCAGACGGCGCAATAGTGAAAAGTAAAGTAAAAAAACTCTTTTCACGGTACTCGCCGTCCGTAAGTATTCGAACCCTCTGTATTCCAAGCTTCACGACTTTTCTACGGCACACGCGTGATTTATTACTGCGCAAGGCGACCGTTTTTCTTTTATATTTTAAAAACAACGTAGAAATAATCCCACTTGAATGCAACGAAATTATTCATACCTGTCCGAATGTTGTGAAACATAATTTCACTTTACACCGTTCGCGGTACAGGATATCGACGTTCCATTAAAATTACAACGCGTGTATGTCGGTTAAAATGTATGAATAATTATTCATAAATTATACGACCCGAATGGTGCGCGTACGTAGTAGGTTCTTTAATGGTACGGAAAAACGAAATAATAAAATATTCACTCTCGTACGTATAAAAGCGGTAAAACGTGAGCATATTTATCAGAACTATATACATAGCGCCCGCAAAGTATTGCGATCGATAGGTATATCTGTAATGAAGAAGTCCAATGACATCGATCCATAAACGTGAACTCATGCGATTCGGTGTTATATTATATAATAAAAGGTACATAATGTTTGCCTCTTCGCACCGTGGATTCTCCCGTAACTTCTGCCCCGGGTTATAAATCGAAAAAGTAAAGTCGAAAGGTTGAAAAAATAAAAAAACTATTTTCTTTTGTTTCTCGGACTCGAATCAAGATGGGTTCGGAGTTTAACATGACTGTTGTTGAACCGATGGTAGCTGATGATCGAACACGGTCGTAGTAGAGTTCTGAAAAAATTCGAATCATTTGGGATCACGACTGTGCGAGCTAATTACGGACGCGTCGTACACACCGAAAGTATGAGATGGTAGTTAAAAGTAAGCCCATAAAAGGTCATCGTGGGAGTCGGGGTGGAACGTATAGCCGTACGTTTACGACGAAGTTAATGTGTTATAATATAATGCAGCACGACTTTTAGTCGCTACGGTGGTAAAAATTGGAGAATTCTGCACGGTCAAAAGGATATAGGGATATAAGGATTAAATAGCGACGGGGTGAGCGTCGAAAAAGGAATGTTTGACGTTATAGCATATACAAGATATTATAATTGATCAATGAGTGCACATAATTACGGTCCTTTGGCTTAACGAACTCTACACGCACATGGCGATACTGGACGCGCAATGTTTGCGAACTACATCGATTTGAACGTTGTCTCTCTAAACATCGTTATATCGGTATTGTGATTACGCCGCGCGAACGCGATTTTATGTTTATTTTTGTCGGACGAACTGATCCCGCGCCCATTTGTCGGAATGGCAATTTAAACTTAACTTTTACGAGTGCGACGTGTTTTCAACGACGCAAAGATGGTACGCGTCGAAAGGTCTACACCGAGTGTATCGGTCGTCCAAAGCCCGAATGACGCGCGTAGCCCGTAAAATAAAATCAAAGTTTGCTAACTTGTGTTTATTATCATTACTACGTAATATCAACGAGGTCGTTTTGCGTGCTTACGAGAAACGGATGGAGTGAGAAAAGTATATGGACGTGATAAAATTAACGGGACTTTTGCCGTAACGTTTTGTTTTCCCATCCATCGATTTCCACATAATAATAATAATAATGATAATACTCGTAGTAGTAGATAATGCGTGAGGCGCTATCCTTGTACTAATAATATATCATAATAAATATATATTCTCGAAGAGTATTCTCATGGATTAATTTTTTGCGATCCTTCGTCGGTTTTTGACACGAAATACAATTTTATAAAACAATCCTTCCGAAATCGAGTACTTTGAATGACTAAAAGCACGTACACATATTAATAATGTTATAGTACATCTTCGTATGTGCAGTGACGATTTGTCGTTAAAACATACGCTTACATGTTTTATTATGGCTGAAGTCGTGGTCGTAATCCTCTCCCCTCCCCAACTCCTCGCTCAAAACAGGTGAATACTTCAACGGTTGTTCAACGCTTCCGTTCGTTAAACAACGAATTATAACTACCCGAAACCGCGTAATGGATCGTGAAACGACGGCATATGGATTATTATGTACGCAGGATAAGACACGAGGATTTACCGTTTCAAACGAGTTCTACGAGAATATTTCAGTTATATGTTTTTCGCACGTTCCACACATCGGACCTTAAAATGTTATAACGTTATTATAATATTTGGATTACAAACGGAATATCCGTATGTATCTTTATTAACATAGGAATTAGTCAAAACTCTCCAGACACCGTGCATAGTTGCATATTAAGTACGTACGATAGTACATATATAAAGTCATGACATTACTTACTTTCGACTAGTTCACGCGCATCAGTGTGTCCATTTATGTACGTGCGTACAAAAATAAGGAAGGAGCTGTTTGCAGTTAACCATACGGGAGATGAATGTTCATAATATTACTGTCATCTACAATTATACACGTAGCGAGCCATGATAGGAAACATATATCGATACTCACTAAAATTGATATTCAACGCCCTCATGTCTGTTTCGATTACGCAGAATCAAGTTTTCCTGTTCACAAACAATTGTAAACACTTTCCCATCCGTCAGCATACCCATCGACAATTTATTTATCCTTAATAGTCACTTACAAAGACGATGTTCATTCGGAATTGAATAGAATATGTCCGCCTATTAGCATCGACGCATCTATGTTCGTGAAACCCCCGCCCGTCACGTCACCGTCAACCACATAATAGTCATTTATTTTACTATTCTCGGATATCTAATTATTATTTCATACGAACAAACTGTTTATATTTATTCGTTATTATATTTATTGGTTTAACATTAAACCGCTGTGGTTTTTTTTATTTGTTTACAAACCTATCAACTGCCAAACCACGATGACTACAGCTAACATCACGTCAACAGTTCAAATATTTATTCGTCTGCGGTGTAATTGTGTCGATCTCTAAAAACCCGGCGCACTAAATATTTAAAGAGAAAGAAAACAAAAATTAACAATTTGACGTAGTTCGGTTTTCGTACGTTATGATAGATATGTCGCCCATAAGTTGTTACAAGGTAAAAACTTTGATTCTATATTTATAACTGTTCGTTTTTTTTCACTTGACGTGTATTTTTTCACTATTTATCCTAGTCGCATGACCGTAGTTATGGTTCTAAGAATAGTAGATTTTAATAAAATATTTCACCTACACGAGAAGTGATTCCTTGTACTACACGCGGTATCGTTTTTGCGCGTGACGAAAGGTCGTTCGAAACACAAAACGTCTTCGGTCCGCAGCATTTACAACAATTGTAGGCTACAATCAATGAAAATTGTTTTTTTTCTTTTTAAATTGGTTTTTATTCGGTCTGTTATACAATAGAACAATAAGTAAAATTGATAAATGATGAAAAAAATAAAAATAAAAATAAAAATCATTAAATAAATAAATGAAATGCAGATATGGCAGATTGTAGAGACATATCAGTGGAGACACTACAACACGATATACATTTAGTTGATTAGGTTAACCGATTACGTCACCATTGACTTTTAAGTCTTTTTTCTTTAGATTTCTTGGAAAAGCGATGGATGATAGTTTAGAGATAATATGATCTCGAATTTCGAAAAATCTCTTCTTATTGCACATGTAAAGTACTAAGGAACCTGGGCTGCTTGATATTTCAAGTCTATACGTTTTATCGTTTTTTGAGGTTTATAAGTGAGTGAATGGTGCTTTGATTTTATAAACATATATAAATATTCGTTTGTGTTACAGTATCTGGTAAAGTTTATGTTCGAGTATACACGATAGTTGATTATCGTTTACAAATAATTTGTAAACAAATACTAAAAATTCGTAATTGAAAATACTGACATCCTAGATCGCACATTTCCATAGATTTTTTCACACGAGATCTATAATTTATTATGTATTTTATTTTATTTTATTTTTTTGATGCTCCACGCTCAGTGTTAAGTCTAGATAACAAAAAAAATAATATTCTAGATGAAATATAAAGATAAAAAGTGTAATTTTTTCTAGATAAAGATAACGATAAAACTTTATAATTTATATAATAAAATAAATACATTGGGTTTTTATTGCATATCGATAAAAAAACATTATTACTATATATAGGCGGTGCATATGATAATTTGTGTTTTAATCAAATATATTAGTCATCTTCCAAGATCTTACACATTGAATATGAGTGTTGTACCCAGAGTTGTTGTATCAACAACGGTTTCCGCGCACCGATAATATATCAATCGAACGCTCTTCGGCAAGACGTTTCCGTCTAGACGTCGTCCGTCACGCGCCGCGGATGTCTCGAATTATTATCTCTCTCTCTATTGTTCGTGTGCATGTAAAACGCGTTATTAATTTTCGATTCGATTGGAAAGATAAAATGAATAATAATAATAATAAAAATAATAATAGCTATAGTGAAAAAAAAAATCACTTTCGTTACGCACGAGCACGGGTTGGTATACGGGTAAAATGCACAACACCGCCGTTGACCGCTGTCCCGAAGCGTAAGCAAAGTGTGTCGTAAACATATCACACGAGAGTTCCGCGACAAAAGGTCTTGTGACGGTTTTCAGATTTTTCAACTATTTTTCCTTCAATCCGGTCGGCCGAAATGACGGCGACGGACACGGTACATTTTATTTTATTTCATTTTTCCTTTCCGAATGCCATGCACGGCAACTTGAGTAATATTTCTGCACAAGACGTCACGTGCAAACAAATTTTACTCAACCCTAGTCCCTGTAATATGGTTTAAACAATGTATTTTGATTTAAATTTGTCTTTTTTTTTTTTACGATTCTCACGACTTCGTTTAAGATTTATAGCTACGCTATGAGAAAATTGCTAGTATTACGGTGATGAATCGATTTTCGGTAGACTACGTCACATTTTAAAATCCCATAAACTATTGAGCTTACCACACCTATAAATTTCAATTAAAATATTAAGTACGCTGTAGACAATTTTTTTTTTTTAAAAATACAGGACAGCACTTTTAAATACCTTTACGGTTTATAGATTTTTAAATATACGAGAAAATATTTTTACATAATAATAATTCTATAGTTAAAATTATAGAAAATATATTTTATATGTAAAAATACTAAGATGGCCAAAACGACAACCCAAAAATACGGTATTAATATGGTATAAATATGGTATAAATATGGTAATGTTAATAAAATATATACTCTATCGAATTAATACGATCCACATTAATCATATGAAAAAACGGGACGAAATGCGTCCCGTACTTTTTTTGTAAAAACAATGATTTAATTGCGGAACAATCCCGTTTATTTAGCAAATATATTTATTTATAAATACAACTGGATTGCGCACATACATTTTAGCTATCTGCACTAGTACACAGGCTATACATGCCTATAATAAACTACCAGTTAATATTTTCGTATTTTTATTTTTAGATAGTAATAAATTAAATAAAATAAAATATATTTGCAAGTTAAATTTGTGTGTTGGAATTTATTCCAATATTTTTATGTGATTTTAATGGTCCGTAGTCTTCTTTTTATATTAATTCCACAAATCTTGTACGTATTTTTCTTTAAGTTAAGTTTCCTTTTTTATTTTATAATGTACTACATTGTTTTTATTGACCGATTATTTATATACTCGTATTTATGTGTGTGTTTTTGTTCTAAACAAGTTATCCGTTTTCAGGGTAACAACGGTTTTCGTTGTGTGCAAATAATATGTCGGCTTTCAGGTAAAACAATATTTGAATGTGCATAAAAAAGTTGCCATCGTGACCCAATAAGTCTATTAAAAATTTTATACTTCTTGTAATAATCAATTATATACTTTCATTACTGTAATACCAATAAATGTCGACTAGATAAATATTCCGATTAATGTGAAAATATTTCTATCGATTTACCACTAAGATAGGATGAAAATTTCGATCATTTTTTTTTCCAATTTATATTTTGGGAATTTACAGGGATAATATTAAAAAAAGTATTATAATTAAACTTAATAATAAATTCAAATCAACTTTCAGAATCTTTGACGCATTATAAAGTCGATCGCTACAACAAAAATTAAATTATCATTTTTCTTCGTATAATATTTGACAGAAACAGATTATTAGTAAAATTCTCTCTGTTACACCGAATATTTCCACGTTTTAAAAGAAGCAAAACGAAATGTCTCCATTCGAGTTGTATTTGAACGATAAGTGAACAGTTTGATTTTGACAATTATTTAGTTCAATAGTTTTTAATAAATTTAAAGCATGATTGGGTCTACATTTCAATTATTATCTTCCATTCACAATAATCGATTTTACGTTGAGCATGACGGTGGACGTGTCGGTAAACTTTAAACGTTTATACACTCAACTATGCCTGCTAACGAGATAAATAATTCTCTTAAACACTGGAACGTAATTTCTCGACGGTGCATGGCGAACATGAATGCTTACATTAAATCGTAATCGTTCGGTAACGCAATTCAAAGGATCTCATTTCTCACTAAATAAGTGCGGAGACATTTCATTATGCATACGTACACGGGTTAAATTACACTGATTCTGTGACCTTTTTCTTTGGAGACATTTTGTCCGTTCATCGCGGAAAACACAACATTGTGAAAAAATCACACGAATCTTGTCTTGTAACAATTAGTGGTTTATAAGTCATATAAGTCAATATCATATAAGTTTAAATAGCATATAAAAATAATCATAGTTATTGAAAGTATTAAGACAAACTTCTTCTGTATAATGATAAATGTAATATTGTTAAATAACCGACTGACCATTACATTTCGATTTATAATCGAAAATGATTTTCTATTTTTTTTTTCTTTTTATTAATGCATTTACATGTTGGCAATGTTAAGTAAATAATATTATATAATCATGGCTCTCCTGTAATTTACTGACTGGTCCACGGTTCTAGAAGCACTGTCGCACATGACCATTGCCAATACACGATTTGGACGCTCTTGAGTTTTCCTGTCGAGGCAACCGTGGGATCTCGGATACGTGAGAAATCCATCACAGAGTTCGATTCGACATAACTATGATGATATGTTATAATATAATATTCGGACATAGAATTAAATTCGAAAAAAAATCCTTTCATATCTATTTGTTTCACCGTCACGGGCCGTTAAAGGTATTCAAGTCTTCTGCACACGGTCTCGCTAACGGTTGATCCCTTGATTTTCAAATACCACTTGGATACACGTCTCTGCTTTTGTCGGCAATTTGTTTTCGGCACAAAACGTGCGGCGAAGACGTTAAAAACACGCGCGCTGACGACATACGCACGCCGACAAAAAGGTATTTCGATTTGATAACCATCAGCTATTATCAACTATACCGACACAACGTCAACCCTCGACGGACCCTTGAACGTTGCGCGGTCACTCGCAGGCACGTGTAATATTCTACATACAAATATATACTTGTATTATTATTGTAATCGAGATGCACCGCCGTGGCTGTCGTTTCACTTATGTCGAACGCAACGAGATTAATGTCATTCGGACGTATTATTATTTGTTCCGGTGACGGGCATTTGCATAAGACGTACAGAGTGCTTCAGCACGATTTAATAATTGAACCGACGTTTGTTCTGTTCAATATGTATTAACCCAAAAGCGAAGAGAAAATAAAAGAGAAAGATGGATCGAAAAAATAAAAAAAACAGGGATAAGATAAGTATTGTGTGGAGATAGGTAGTGGGTTTCGATTTATTATTTTCATCCTTGCTTAAGGCAGGGCTTTCAGGGTTACAAAGGTTCGAGAGATGATCAGTGCCGCAGGACAGTATTGTAATCCAAATTAAATAGCACTTACTTGTTCCGTAGTAAATATTCGATAGGTGTCGACGAGCCGGAGTTCACAAAATGGATATTATACACTTTTTTCTGAAATAAAATGTTCGAAATCGAAAAATAAAATCCAAATTAATAAGTACAGTCCAATATTAAAATATTAATCCGAAAAAAAAAATACTGTAGATTATGTAAAGCAAAGATATTTTATTCGTCATATTGAACATATTTTTTCGTTAATATACTTCGTTGTTTCGGTCAATACGGATTTTTAAATTTTGAGTGCAGCAAGGAATATATATATTTTTTGTTTACGTTAAACGCATCATTTAAAAGACTTGACAAATGCATTCGGATAAATTTGAGATAACCGACAATGTTAAGTCACGCAATAAAATGCGCGCAATAGCTTTTTTTCCCCTGGTTTTCGCGTATTCAAATACAATGCAACGTTCAAAAGCACAACTATGCGTAGAACGTTTCAAATAGGTACCTACAAACGTGGTATTTTATATTAAAACAATCATGAAGTATACTTGCCGGAGTTGTTATTGTGCGAGATAAAATTGAAACACATCAAAAACGGAACGTGACCTGACATTCCCAGACCTCCTAAAGAATTTGAATGTACTTTTTCCTAGAAAAAATGGCAGTCTTTGGGTTTGGTTCGTATCAGCACAATATTGTAATGTGTGAAATTTTCACGACGAGACACGTTAAGAGCGAATACGTTATTTCATAACAATGGTATTTTAAATTAAATCTTTAGACAATTCAACGTTTTGGATATACTACTTAGTAGGTACTCGTTTTTTTTTTTTTTTTTTTAAACGATTTATTATGCACATCTATAATGCATCTGGAAATGTTATTCAATTTTTTAGACTTTTAATGAAACGAAGAAGCCATTGGTTTTACCATGATGTGTAATTTATTCATTCATTTTATTTTTTTGTATTCTTTGTGTTTGTTTACACGATTTTGACTAAGATTACTCCGATCATGACGACCATGGAAAGTTTCTGATAGAAAATGTTGTATATTTGGTACTTCGAAATTATTTTAAGAAATTCATGAGAGTTTTCTTAAATATGGCCAAAACTAGCGAAAAGTATTGAAAAAAAGGCAAAATCTACGGCACTACGGTTTTCGATAAAGTGAATTTTATTTTTTTTGTTACAGCTCAAAAAATAATCGTCAATACTTGAAATGTTCACTGAATGCTTATATTACCGTTCACTTTAGGTAGTATAGTATTAATTGGACTATTAATTTTTAAAACTATAGGTATATGATAATTTTGTTTTATTAACTTTTTTTGGTGAAATATCGATATTTTGGTTTGACGAAGTCTTGGAAACTGATTTTTGTATAAAAATATACCTATTACAATGTATGTATTAGTTAAATTTTAAAAATTGTACATAACAAAAATTATAACTCATATTCAATCCTTAAAATGTATTATGTTCTTGACAATATAGTTTAAAATATAATTTAAATTTTAAGACCCCGTGTTAAACGAGTTGGTCCTACTATGATATCTATTTTTTGTGTACACGTTTCCAACCAGGAAGATCGCTTCGATCGCTACAATCATGAAATATTTCTGATTTCGCCTAGTTAGTACTTTGGAGGAGCTGTTTTAAATATTGAATATTACGAAAAATTAAAAAAAAAAAAGTAACGAATATACAATACACCGGTTTTCGTTAAATCGAATTTTTGTTTTCAACATAACTCACAGAATAATAATCGTATAGATTTCAAATTTACACTCAATGATTTTATCATCATTTGTAGATGATAAAACATTAAAAAGATCTATTGGTACAGATTTTAGCAGGACTTGGAATACCATATATAGCGAACACCGTACACACGTTTACGGTTATGTTTCGTCAGGAGTTGCAATCGTCTGGAACGGTTTTCTCAAACGGCAATTTGAAAGATTGATAACCTTAATAATTAGCGGTTTATGTTGTTCTGTCTAGCACTTAGAGAGCGCGTTTAAACTCGTCTTCAAGCATTTCGTTTGATTGATGGTCGTTACTGAATGTATACGTATACACGTGACGCAGCACGGTTGATGGCTGCAACGGTAACCGTAGGCACTGCGTACTAATAGGATAGTCGGTGATGGCGCCGAAACGTGTAATTTTGAATATCTTTTAGCGTTAGTTTGCGTGAGACTGCGTAACGATACGAATGGGTGGCAAATAGAGTAGTAATGAGTTGTGTCACATGTTGTATTACGGTATACGTAGTGGGACGTCATGATACGAATATTCGCTAAAGTTACACGATACAGCGTGCGATAATATAACGTTGCATGGTTCACGGAACGAGGTAAAACATTGGACTGCGATCACACCACAAATTAAAAACATCTGTAATGAAACGACATTCGAGGATCAACATGTACCCATTTTATAATAAAACTTAATCAATTCAAAACGATTAACGTATAATTATTCGTTTACTTTTGCCTTCTACTGCAATAGACGATTGATTAATTATAGTGTTTTGAATTAACATAAGTTCAAAATTAGTTTGGACGATCGACTTTTGTCTGTATTTCGAACGACTAATGTAATACGAATCAATACGATGGTTATCACTTTATCAACAACGATCAAGGAAAATAATATTACGTTCCTAAATGATTTCAAAAGAATTCAATTGAAAAGAAGTCGGAGATATTTTTTTGATAAAAGAAATATAATTATATTAATTAATGTTAAAAGTTAAATCGTTGAAAAGGCGTCTTCGATAGAATTGTCTAGACACTATTTCGTTGGTCGTTTTGATCCGTCAAGCATTTTCAACAACTCTAAATATCTCAAGTTTGTCTGCAAAAAGTAAACACGTACGAGAAGGAAGGCATGTCGTAATCGATTATATGCACACATCGAAATGCATAAAATAACTTTTAGTTATATGAAATTATATCGTTTTAAAAATTAAATTGGATCGATGTACGAGAAACAAGATAAAACGAAAATCAGGCGTCAAAAAACAAACGTCCGTAATTCGAATTCGACCAGGAACGTAGCCGAAAAAGTCAACGCTCGATCGGTACTCGAAGGAAAAAGTACAAGAAACGCTGGTTGGCTAATGGCTTTCGATGAGTCCCACGTAAAATAATCGGTCGTCGGTGCATGACTTTCGTTGAACGGCAAACCGTTGTATGCACGCGGAAGGAACGGAGTGGTTTTGTTACGTTGTCGAAAAAAAAAAAAAGCAGGAAGACGGTTTCGCATCCCCGGACCTTGTGTCATCGAACGGGATAACGGCGATCAATAGGACGTTGTAGGAAGACTGCTTGTATGATACCGAGCTCACGGTGGTGGTAGACGATGGTAAATGGCGCGTGTAGGCGGTACCAGGTCGTTCCCAATATTATAATACATCGTGTGAAAACGGAAAACGAAATTCTCCGACATTAATTTACCACCGCCAGTGGTGGCCATAAAACTGTCCTCTGCCCATAAGTCAAATACCTCGTAGCCATCGCACCCGTGCGTGTTCGTGACGGTCGTGGTAACCGTGGTCGTCGAACTGTTTACGAGCACCGTGCGCTGCACTTGAAATATTTCAAAAAACGTTTTGTAAACACACGCCGTCGCGGCGGTAGCAATAGTAATAGCGATACGAAGCCAACCCATTATCGTTCGGAGTCGTTTTATACGATGATTTATCGCATCGTCACGTTGCTTTCGAATTTAAAACAATTGCGATACGAGGAACTCGAAAAGCGTACAGTACTGAACGGAAACAGGTGACGTGGTGCCGGCCAAATCTCTCGGAGAGTGATTTCGTCATGAGAAGAAGAAAAACGTAGGCAACATCGCGAAACAGTTCGAAGCGCTGCATTCACCCGACGATTCACTTTTTCCAGGGGCATTTTGAAAACCTTTCCCTCCACTCATCCAACTGACTTGACGATGGATTGTTAATCAATCGCAAAAAGTATCCGTACACCGTTTGTATCTATTGGCATCGCATTACGATACGTTACCTCGCGAACATCCGTATCGATCCGTAAACTCGTGGCGTTTAAGTGTCCGTTATTGTTTTTCGCGACATCACACGCGTTTCACGTAACCGGACAAGAAAACACTTCGTAGAATTTCGTGTAGAAACGGCTAAGGTCAAAAAAGTCAGTCGAATATAAGGACCTTTAAGATATGATAACATGGATAAATGTTCAGGGTAAATTGAAATACAGTAGAGTCCCGTTAATCCGGACTAGATGGGACCGGACTCTCTCCGGATTATCGAAAATCCGGATTAAACGAAATGACGTTTTTTTTTAACTTACTCATTAATAAACACTATAATTAATAACACAATAAATATACTGTCAAAAAACACCTCATGTATTTATACGAATTCAAAATTTATTGATTTACAATTTTACATTAGGTAACATTATTATGTTTATTATTAAGACTTGAAAAACTTCGTTATATTTTTTTGTTTTAATGAAGATTGACGTAATTTCGCTGTGCGATGTCTTAGACGCCTTAAGGTCAGTAGCTCAGCAGAAGATGTTTCACTTTGTTTCTCGAAGTAAGTCATCAACTGCTCCAGCATTGCAGTTGCTTCACCATGTGTTGGGCCCGTTGATTGATCTGTACCATCATCTTCATCTTCTGAACTGTCAACTTCTATTTCTATGTTTTCAATACATGCATTTACAATTTCATCATCACTAAGAACCTGATGACCAACATCAGTATCACCGTTTATCCATTCAGAAATATCATTTGCTTCCACCTCGGCACAACCTTCCAACTCTTGAAAAACTTGAATGAAATCAGTGTCTTCATTTGAAGTTGTTTCATCTCGTCTATAGTTTTCTTGGGGAATATTAGGCCACAATTTTTTCCAACTTTTTTGAAGTGTTTCTGGCTTAACTCCTTCCCACGCTTCTGCGGCTAAATAAAGAACAGTTTTTATTGTTACTTTTTTTAAAAGATCCATAAAGTTAACTAACGGGTTCGCTTCTTGTTGTTCTAAAAGAAACATGATCAACTTTTTTCTGTAAAGCCGTTTTGTCGTTTCAATAACACCTTGATCCATTGGTTGTAACAATGCCGTCACGTTAGGTGGCAAAAATTTCACATAAATTTCACCATCTCGTAATTCATTTTCACTAGGGTGACATGGAGCATTATCTATAAACAATACAGCTTTTTCTGGAAGTTTTTTCTGTTTCAAAAATGTCTTTGTTGTAGGCACAAATGTTTCAAAAAACCAATTTTTAAAAATGTTTCCGTTCATCCAAGCAGATTTTTGTGAAGTGTATTGAGCTGGAAGTGCACTCATATTAACGTTTTTGAAAGCTCTAGGCTTAGCTGATTTTCCGATCACCAAAAGTGGAAATTTTAAATCACCAGAAGCGTTACTGCAAGGAAGTAAAGTTACTCGTTCTTTTTTCACTTTATGTCCTTTGGCTACAGAATCTAGTTTTGAGGCTAATGTTTTTTTTGGAAGCATTTTGTAATTCAACCCAGTTTCGTCAGCATTAAATATTTGGCAAGGCATTAAGTCTTCATCACTAATAAACTTTTCAAATTTCGTTTTAAAGTCTTCACTTGCAACATTGTCACCTGATAAAATTTCACCACTTACACCAAGTTCACGAATGCCATGTCGATTTTTCCACCGAGACAACCATCCTACACTAGCAGCAAAAGTAGGATCTCCTTTTAATTTTTCATTAAATTTTATCGCGATAGCTTGTAACGTAACACCCGACAACGGAACTCCTTGTTCACGTTGTTGACAAAACCAAATGTACAAAGCCTCGTCTAAAGCTTCGTTGTTTGGTTTTCTTAATGTGCGTCTGTTACCTAAGCTGTCCGCGCTCACCATTTTCGCACAAAAATTTTCAATTTCTATTCGTTTTTTTTTCCAATCCGAAACGGTTTGCTTACCCACTCCTAACTCTTGCGCGATTTTTGTTAATGATTCACCAGCATCAATACGAAATAAAGCTTGGAGTTTTTGTTCCATTGTTACAGTCACTTTCTTACGTTCAACCGAAGTTGTCATTTTATGTTGTTTTTATAATAAGCAGAGGAAAAAATAAACGGAACGGTCTACACTGGTACACAATCACTACTAAACGAAATAATATCACAATACATATTATGTACCTAATCGAAACGATAATACATATCTTAATTATGGGTAATCCCGAATATTAGCTAGCAAAAAATATCACAATATATAATAGAAACGATAATATCTTAATTATGGGTATTCCGAATATATATATTATACATGAGTACTATATACGTATAAATACGAAACATAAATTGTCCGGATTATCCGGATGTCCGGATTAGCGGGACTCTACTGTACTACAATACAAATAATAGATATAAGGTATATCGTTTTAAAATAGCCGTGATTGTGAATATTAGTTGTTAATGCTTATGAACTGTTAATTTTAGTTATTAATAATACTGTTATATTACAATAAAAGTTAACTCAAATATTGTTTAGTGCAAGTTTGTTAATGTTGCTGTTAAGATACCTTTTAGTAGGAATATACCTATTATAAGTAGGTATTAAAATAAACAAATTATTATTTAATAATTACAATAGTATTTTTATTTAAAGATTTTTTTTTTTTTATATTATTATTTTACGGCCAACATTACGGTTGTGGATAATATAACCTGTCCTCTTTTTCGGCCTTGAGTAGGACACCTTGGTGTATTCTTAAACATAAAAAAAGTATAAAACATTATATTTTAGTCATGTACATATAAATAGTACAAAAACATATTACTATTACTTTATTATTTTTATCTTCCCAATAAACAAATCTAGCTTTGGCTTTCCTGATAATGTATCGATCCTCCACAGTTTGTTCACTA
Organism: Sipha maydis; assembly: GCA_034509805.1. Classification (NCBI taxonomy): domain Eukaryota; kingdom Metazoa; phylum Arthropoda; class Insecta; order Hemiptera; family Aphididae; genus Sipha; species Sipha maydis. Next base: position 54,031 of record JASXSY010001776.1, on the reverse strand, counting down.
ATTTTTAAATTATTTAAAATTTCCAAAAATATACTGTGCTTGGGACACTAACATTCAGTACAATTCTTATAAAATACAAATTATAAGATGATGTCAAAACTATTTTAAATTATTTCATTACATCATTTGTCTTCAATGTGTCATCAAATTGTAATTTCTCCATTTTTGAGCACACAAGTTTTTCTATAAAAGAAATCTTGGACTCGATTTGCAGTAATTCATCTCTCTTAACATGTTAATAGATGAGGATGAGCTAAGACCAATTTGTTGCTCCTGAAAGTAAATAACTAAAAAATGTTTAAATTAAAATGTTTTGGGCATGTTATTTGTTTAATACATTTATTTTTACTTTTTTTTTTCTTCATCATGTTTTATTCTGTTCTCCTCATTTACCTCATTAGTGGCCATTTTTTGTTTAAGTAATTCCTACAAAAATAATATTTAGCATATTTTGTTTAAATAATTTTGATTCTTGTACTTACAATATCTTTCTCCAAAGCATCATTTTTGGTTTTAAGTGCTGACTGTATAAAAAAAATTTAATTTGTAACTAAATTGATTTATTATTGTTAAGAATTATTTATTTTATTGAATAAAATATCAAGTTTGTTACTAGTATACTTAGTACTTACATTGTCTTCTTCCAAAATCTCATTTTTCGTTTTAAGTATAGCCTAATTGTATAACAAAAAAAAGAAATTGTAACTATTATTAATTAATATTAAGCATGATTTTTTATTTTTAACATACATATTTTTCTTTATATGCCTTTTCCTGAACTTTTAATGTTACCTAATAATATAATTGTTAATCAATTGAATACTATGTAATTAAATAAAATGTATGTACATATTAATTTTAACATTTACTTACCTGACACAGATTATCCATTTCAATCATTGCATCTTTAAATGCAGACTTGAAAATTTCTAACTCGCTCATTACATCATCCTTATTATTTTTTACATATTCGCAATATATTGCACTAACATCTTCAAAAACTTCCATTTTTAAAAAAGAATTTACTTTAAACTTTAAATAGTCAACAAATAAAGTGTTATTAAATGTGTAAATAAGTGTACCTTTCAATGCAAGTATCAAACAAGATAAGGAACAAGAAATATTACAAAAATATGTACCTGTGTACAACACTTAATCTCAAAATATCCAGTTTCGAAAAACTATTAAATGTACTATTTATTATAACAATCAAGATCAGATAAATTTCATATCTTGGTTTTGGAAATTCAGTTTTTTTTTAAACTACATTATGTATTGGTTTTCTTATGAGGCTTTAAAAATCTATTTTATTTAGTAATTTAAATTAATTTAATGATGCCTCCTATTTATAGTACTTCAGAGTATTCTGATATGTTGTCTATTTTTTACGAATGTGGTAAAAATGCATTAAATGCCTCTCGTAAATTTTTACAACAATTTCCAAAACAAAGACAACCTTCACGGGCTACATTTATCAACGTTGAAAAAACATTGCGTGTAACAGGTAGAATTCAATTTTAATTATTGACAAAAATATAAATATTTTTATAAATTATATTAGAAGGTATATACATACAAATAAGAATCTATCGTAGTACATATTTTGTAAAATACTAAATAAAAATATTAAATAAATTTCAACATGAATTTATTTGAATTAATAGGTATCATTTAGACAATAATTACATCAAATACTCTTATTACACTGAATTAATATGCTTCTGCATTAACATTTTTAAAAAATATTTACTAAATAAATTTAAAAAAAAATTTTTGTACAGGTAGCTTTCCAAATGGCCATCGGTCAAAAAAAACATTATACTGCTGTAGATGACTTTCATAATGTTGATGTTTTAGCTGCATTTCGTATCTCGCCACATTTATCAATAAGATCCATAGCTCGGCAAACAGATATCAGTAAATCAACTGTACATCGCATATTAAAATAAATTTATTTCACCCGTTCAAATTGCATTGCGTTGTAATATGCATATATTACTAACAAATAATAATATGCATATTCCCGAGTAGTACGATGATTAAAATGCACATTTATATTTAATACTTCTAAATTATGTAAATAACTATCGCACACATAATTGTAATGTAAAACTAAGCCATGCCCAGGTCATAAACAATACAATGCACATCCTTTAACCATGAACAAATCACGGAAAGGTCAAATAAGAATGACAAAGAATAAGCCACGTGCGGATTGCAAATCACGAACAACCGCAAACAACGTCATCATTTCGTCGAATTTGACGATCAAAGGCCAAGGGAAACCAAGTGGCGAAAACAACACCAAACAGAGTATATAAAGGCTCCGTTGCACCACCAACGGCAGACGTGTCCAGCTATTAGTACTTAATTTTATTAAAGAGTTTTACGAAGTGTTAAATGATTTAAAGTCACTATATTCCATCCCGAAAACATCATCATTACGATAGGTATCTGTTTTCATTGGGTACCACGTAACAGTGGCGCAGTCGGTATTTCGAACATCGGTCATTGGAATCTTGAGTCAATTTCATTAAAGGAAAATTGATCACTTTTCTTTACGGAATCAACACTCAACTTCAATCAACAATCAACTTCCATCAACACTCACTTACATCCTTAAAATATGACAACTCCACGAGTCATCTTGGCGTAAGCATACGATTATAATTATAAGATATAACAAATCAAGACTGTGTATACACATAACATCATACCAGGTTAACCTATTTTAATATTACATATGAGTTGTAAGTAGTAGTAAATTGTATGTTCTGTCACCTTTTTTTAAATTACGCGGTAATCGAAATTTTTTAGGTAGAAAAAGAGGGTAAAAATCTCGATTTTACCGCGTAAAATCACAAAAATTCAAAAAATTTCATAATGCCATTTTTCAGAGTGCGGTAAAATCGAGATTTTTACCCTCTTTTTCTACCTCAAAAATTGTCAATCTCCGCGTAATTTTAAATTTTTATTTTTCTTAGTTTTTTTTTTTTTTCGCATTTCGATTTAACATTTGAATAGATTGTATAATTATCCACGAACTTCACAACCACCGAATAATCGGATTCAGATTCGTCTATAGAGGCATAAAAGAGTCGTTATAACGGCACACGTCGGATAGCTTAGAGCTGTATACTCACGACGTCGAACTCCAAAGAGTCACTGGAACTTTGCCATCTGCACGCTAGACTCATCGTACCCATAGCCGATCGTTTTTGTGGAACATGGTCACAAACAGGGTCGGACTGGGCCGACGAGGTACCGAGCAAAACTCGGTGGGCCGTTCATAATAATTGATTTATAGGCTGATTTATTATAATACCTATATTATTTATTTTTAGAGCCTATTCTTAATTTGATATTTTGATTCTGTTTAAGAAAAGTTGATTCCCTTAAATTTTATTTTGTTTTGTTTTCATGGAAAATACATACATACTAGATACACGATGAACTGAAAAGAGGGCCGAATTTATTTTATTACCTCGGGCTGGACCGAATTCCCAGTCCGACCCTGGTCACAAATGACATTTTACGAATATACTACAAGTCTATTTTAGAAAAAAAATTTTTATTATAATGTTAGCAAACTTGAAAGTATGCTGCAGTATTACTTTTTTATTGCTGACACGAGAAATGTAATTCCCCTGTATTTTAAATTGGGTAAATAATGTTACTTTTCAGAGCATGGTAAAACTCGTAACAACTCGTGCAGGTTTTGACTGGCACGGTATTACAATAAAGTACCAGGTTCACATGAGGTATAATTCTTTATGTTTTGCGTTCGACAGTTATTGATATATATTATTCTCAGTTTATTTTACATGAATTTCACTTAAGTAGATATTTTGGTTGATAAATTTAATGTAGACACATAGCCTAGTAGACTAAGGCGTTGGTTTTAAAGCTAATAATAATAATAATTTCAATTAGAATAGGTATATAGGTTTGTAGTAGGTAAGTAAAATCCTCTCATTAATAATAATTCCATTTCTTTAGTCAACTAGACTATGTGTCTACATTTTTGGTTTATTAAAACATGGTTTCATTAATTAATTAATATCATATTGTAAGATTATGTCATAATTATAATCGATTGAGGTCTTGTCTAATCAAATAGTATTATTATATACCAGGTCCTCATAATTTATTTAAAAGAGATCTACAGTACTACTCTGCATGTTGTTCATGTCGGACGTTATACACGTTTATTTGTAATGGATTTATTAAAAGAAATAGAAAATAGTGCTAGTGAAATTTTAATAAAATTATCGGATTCTTTTACTTATAATAAATTGGCCGAATTATATTCACTTTTAACTAAATTGAAAAGTTTAGCTATCAAATGCGGAACCGAAAAGAACAATGATCATTATACTGTTTGTTCGTGGTCAAATATAAATTGTGCGTGCGGACCAGAGACATGGTGTGTAATTGCTAGACTCACAGCGTCAGAAATAAAAAAAATTATAAAAGACATTTAATATTTATGAAAAGATTTACCTGGGTCAATATAATATAAACTATTATTCACTCTACTTGATTGTTTATCTTCACATTACGCTCAGTCATGAATCATATACCAACTTATAATAACTATGTTTGTCGTCTTAGAATAAATATCTATCATATCATTAAATTTCAAAATTGTATTCAAAATAAAAATAATCAACCATTGAGAAAACTTCGTCGTTCAATTAGAATAAAAAACCGTCCAAAAAGGTTTTGTGAAGAATTTATTTACTAATATTTTATACATTATTAAAAATGGATTCTATTTTATTACGTAAATCGACTTTTAATATTCAACGTCAGAATAAGAAAAATATTCATGTCGGATACTTAATAGGTAAATATTTATCAGTTGGTATAATATTGGAGTGCAATGAAAGTAAACGTAATATTATATTAGATCAAACACAATGGAATAAGATTATGACCATAAATAATTTTGAATCTGTTTCAAATCATCATTCTAGGAAAATTATGTTACAAGACAATTTGTTTTTTAAAATAAATGTTAAATCAGACACAATTACGCTCCAATCAGATGATTTACGTATTACATTCAGTCGTGAAAATATCCATCGCATTCAATTATTGTATGATTGTATAAATGCAAATGTTGAAGAAAAAGTCAGTAAACTAGAAATGTATTAACAATTTTTCACCAGTGCATGTTTAGAGATAACAAATGACATTAAAAACTTACCATCGGAGTGCATAAGAAAAGACTTTATCGATGTATTCGTTCAAAATTTTAATTTCAATTTCAATAATTCATCAGAAGAATATAAATGGTTTGTACTCGAGCTGACACAAATAAACCATGACATTTTTGTAGACATTCTAATTAGTAATTATTTTTAGCTTGTCAAATTCATGTAGAATTATTAAGTTTTAAAATTCAATATTATTATTTTGAATATAGTTTAATATTTAGCTTGTTTAATTTATATTTTTTTTCTGAAATAAAAGTAGTTTATATTATATAATTCATATTTTATTTTTCAATAATATAATAAAATAATTTTAAGATAATTTGTTTATTTTAGCTTGTCAAATTCATGTAGAGTTATTAAGTTTTTAATTCAATATTATTATTTTGAATATAGTTTAATATTTAGCTTATTTCATTTATATTTTTCTGAAATAAAAGTACCTATATAATATTATGTTTAATTTTTCAATTCAATTCAATTATTTTCATGTCAGTTTAAATGGGTACTTAACCTGTTTTATTCATATAACATTATAATGTTTAATATTATCAATATAGTTCACACATTATTATCAATTTAATTCATATTCAATTTTAATAATAAATAAAATATAAATAATATTATACCAAGTGTTTTTTATTAATTTTTGATATCAGCACAAATATTTTAACATATGTTTTAATTTTATACGTTGATTTTCACAATTTTATTTTTTATATGATGAAACAGTCTTATTTGGATCGTTCATGAATTTTTCCATCACTAGTTCCATCACTTTATCGACTGCAATTGATATATTCTTATCCTTATCAATATCTGTATTTAAATTGCATTTTCCGTGAAAATGTGCAGCTTTCCATCTGTAAAATATTTTATTTCAGTTTTTTGAATATATAAGAATTATTGAACTATTTAACATAGAAACTATTTCATTTATTACGCATAACTATTCTAAGGAAAATGTTCAGTTATTACCTTTCAGTAGACGTCTTTTTCTCCATGTCCTCCGTATTGAACTTTTGTAAAATAAAATATTGATCTCCACTATATGAAGGAATTTTAATATTGAATGCACCGCCACATGATTTTTTTATTCTAATGACGTTATCCTCGTTGACATATGTATCTCCGTACTTTTTTTCTAATGTTGTTAAGTATGATTGTATCTGTAAAATATTTATTAGTCATAGCTATTTTATTTATAATAATTATAAATAATATACATACACCACTAATTTTATTTTTTGACTTCTCAATTTTAGTCTTTTTTTTTTTTATGCGTTTAACTACTCCTTTTTTAGTAATTTAATTACTATAATGAAAATAATCAATCACAAAATTCGAAAAATAATAGAAATTATAATAATTCGCAACGAAAATATAAAAGAAATTATAATAATAACACACCAAACCAAAATTATAATAATCCTAACAATAATAATAATAACAATAATCGAAACAATTATAATTACATTAATCAACCACCTCAACGCAATGAATCGAATAATAATAATCCTAATAATAATAATAGACCTCCCATACGAAGCGCTATTAACGGAATAATAATGTGTTCCTATTATGGCAAACAAGGTCATTCAATCATAGATTAAATATACTATAGATAGCCCACGGGTATAGGTGATATGGAAACATATAAATTAATATCACAACGTCTCAATAGATAGCGCACTCACTTGTAATATCATTGATTAAATATACATAGATAGACCATAGCTATACGCAATATGGAAACACGTACATTTGTACGGATTATGTGACAATAGATAGCGTTGGTAAATACTAAATTGTACACAATACACAAACCGGTAGTATAAAATTAAACCGCGATAAGAATTCCAAGAATATAAATTAAATTGAATATTGTTATTTACTAAATTGAATGGCTAATCATATAATGTTATTTTATTTTCGAATATTATGTTTTCTCATAGCACTACTATGATGATTGCTGAATAAAGTTAAGTTTAAAATGTTAATTTTAAGTAAAATAATTATTTTTTTCAAATAATAATTTTTCAGAAGCAACTCAAGCACACTAAGAAACATTATTGATTTATTTTATATTTAATCAATGAAAATATAGGTACCATAGTTGATTTAGGATCTAGCAAAATATTTTTATTTTAAACAAAACAACTTAAAAACTTACATATCCATCTAAAATTATTGATAATAAATTTTAAAAAGGCTGTGGTTTTACACTTTTAGTGTCTTTTACAAATTAACAAACACATAGATACATTATTTTATAATCAAAAATGAAAACAAAAGTAAACACAGGTTGGAACAAATCTAAAATCTTGATAATAAATCATAAATTTAAGACAATAACAATTTTAAATAAAAGTATAGTATAGATAATGTAAATATAATTATTACATTTTACGTACTTAAGAGCAACGTTTTACATATAATTTAATTATAACCTATGAATAATGATAATTAAACATTAAAAAAACATAAAAAAAATAATTAAGTTTGCTAAAAGCAGACCTATTATTCGGGCCTTGATCACATATTATAACTCTAACTTTTAACCCACAGTTCATTAATTGTTGTACATGATCAATAATCAGCTTACTCAAAGTAGTTGCTTTCATTGATGTAGTAGAAAGAAAATATGAAACAGGCATTTTCCAGCTAGAAAGTAGCTAATGCGTTACTACATCTTTTTGTACCCAAATCTTCATATCCTTCAACGACATCTAAATATTTGGAGTACCCTAAGAACTTTTTAATTTTCATTTCGTCAAAGACCAGAGTACAATATTTTTCTTCATCTGACATTGAACCGACTTTTAACGTAAGTTGTTTTAAAATATTTGCATTTAAGCCTGGCTTAAATTTATAAGAACTAATTAAACGTCTAATTGTACTCACCCCTGGTAGATTAATTTGTATGTTTCTTAAAAACTTATAGGCTGACGGAGATTTGTAATAAAGTTTAAGAGCAAAATTTTGTTCATCTTTTGACCATGATTTCTTTGACATTTTATCTCTCATAATTTGCATATTTACTAATATTTGAGCATCTTTTGATGGAAAACGCAAGGATTTTGTTACATCATGAGAACGAAATAAATGACGAGCGTTACTTAAACTTTTACGGAGCTTTGATATTGTCGAACGTTTACTTTTTAAATTTTTTCTTAAATTTTCTATTGTTTTTTTAAGTTTCTCTATTTCCTGTTTAGAATCCTCGTTTGTATTCGCAAATAACTGAACTGGTTTAAATACGAGGGGACTAGGCATATTAATTGAATTTTGAATTAAATGTTGTGTTTTTGGAGTAAGAATTGGTGTTGTTTGTTCTGATACACGAGAAGAATTTATTTTAGTCGGTGTTGGAATATAAATCGATTTTGTGAGAGAGTATTGCTTTGAAGTTGACATTGAAGGTGAGTTATGCTTTAAAGTTTTAGATGAATATGTTTTTATTGGAGTGCGGGCGTGGAAAAAAGTATTTTCTTGATATGGTATTGGAATGGCTGATTTTTTTAAATATTTTTTAGTATCATTGTTGAAGTCAAAATCTTGAAAATGATTCATGCATATATGTTTTTTATACAAATCAGCAGTTTCTAAATGAATGAGGTCGACATTGCCTAAAAAAGTTTTTTATTTCATTTTTAGAGTAGTTTGAAATATTGTAAAATTATAAAAATAATAGTTTAATTATTATTTAATAAACTTAAATGCCCAGAATGTATTTTTGAAATTACTTAAAAAAAAAAAATAATATTTAAAAAAGAACCGGATGGGCCTCGTTTTGCTGTACAGTTGGGGGTGGAGTGCGACTCGTTCATAAGATAGGTCATTACAATGGATTTGTTAAATTTGAATTCAATGATAGGTGTCATTGTATACGAAAAATGATTCTGAACGGAGATGATATGTTTGTCTAGAATATAATACAATGTTATTTATAAATATTGTAATAAGTATATTTTATTTTGAAACGAAAAATTTAGAAAAATCGAAAATTTAAATTGTCTATAAATAAGTCAAAATACTTTGAAAACTTAATCATTCATAGAAAACGTCAATATAAACATTTGGTGAAAATTTCAAGTGTTTACGTTGTTTGGTTTTTGAGTTAGAGAGCAAATTCCAAAAACCCATATGATTTGTCAGTCTAGAATATTATTTATTATATTATGTTTTACATGTAATTATATGTAAATTATATGTCAATATTCGCTGTTTTTTTAATTGAATTACCTTCGTATTTTTTACAATTATGCTAAGCCGAACTTATGGACAACCTTTTATTAAAATTCTAATAGTTAGCGTCTAATAAAAAAATTTTTATAAATTTTTACCTACAAAATACATAGCAAATATACATGATTTTGACGAATTTTGTCAATATTAGCACTTATAAACGCTTATAAAAAAATGTTGTGCCTATGTATTTTTATAATTTTTGAATGGGAGTTAGAACAACTTGTGTGGACCCTTCTATTAAATTTTCAAGTATTTTGTCTTAGCTTAATTTTTTTTATCAACATTTATAAAAAAAAAAAATCAAAAAAAATCGAATATTTCAAATGCCTATAAATTGATTAAAAATAAATGAAATCTTTTGAAAATAAAATTATATAAAGAAAATGCCAATATAAACAACTGATAAAATTTTCAAGTTTCTAAAACTTATAATTTTTGGATAAAAACAAATAGCAAAAATCGTTTGAGGCTAAACCGTTATTTAACGTGGTTTTGTAAAAATTTAAATTTCAAACACTCATAAAATTATTTTGTCTGAATCCGGTACAGTTTTTTTTACAGATATTTGAAGAAAAACTAATGAAAAATCTTGTACCAAATTTTCAAAACTTAGTTATAAAAGAAAAAAATTTTACGATTTTTCAACCACAAAATTATTTGCAAATATTCGCAATTTTTACATATTTTGTATAAATTGGAACTTTGAGCACTTATAAAAAAAATTCTGACTTACGATTTTGGATTTTTTTTTATCAGTTAAGGAACAACTTATAAGAAAACTTTTATTAAATTTTCAAGATTTTCTGGGTAGCCAAAAATATTTTATCGTTATTTTTAAAAAAAATACTTAAAAAAATTGAAAATTTCAATTGTCTATTTATAGCTCAATAAAAGTCAAAATACTTTGAAAATTTAACGGTGTATAGAGAACGCTAATCTTAACATTTGGTGAAAATTTCAAGTATTTACGTCGATTAGTTTTTGAGTTATAGCAAAATAGAAAATTCGATTTTGTCGAAAACTGGTTTTGTGTAAAAAATACCGTTTTTCCCTTATTTTTTTACGACGCATTTAAAAAATATTGAAAATTTTTGACTTTTGACTCCCTAAAGTATCAACTAGAGTCACTTTCCTTTCAGAAAAGTTGCTATATAAGGAAATCGAAGCATTTTTACAGCCTCAAATCGTGTCGACTAACACAAAAAAAAAACCGTTCAGAATCTAAAAAAAAACACACATCATTGTAAAATTTGATACATTCTTCACTCCGTTCAGAACCTAAAACGTTTCGAGTAGGTATCTAACAATATTTTTTTTTATAACTTATAATTTAAAATATATTTTACCTGAATTTATAACCCATTGTTGTTGAAGTTTTGGGTTTTTTTGGAAATCGGTAGAGCTTAAGACCACTTACGGTTCGTCCACTTAAACCACAGTTGAAGTAAAAACACTTGTGTCCACTTTTTCGAGACATTTATATAATTATTATAGACGCACACCACCAAAACGTTTAAATTAATTAAAAATAAAATGTTTAAGTATTTTCTACTGTGCAGAAACAAGATAGTAATATTCACTACAGATACGTATTGATCAGTATTACAAAGTAAAACGTTTAAATGTTTGTTGTGTCAAAAATAAATAGTATATTTGACAATAGAATTTTAGGACTATTTATATTCCGTGATAACGAGTTAATACCCATTTATAACACATATAAATTGTACACATATATTATCATGCTTAATTCACTCATTGCGCTAAATTTACATATTTGAAATTTTGAATTGTGTCGTTAATACAAAATATAGCCTTTTTTTCGAAAATTGTCTAGTAATTTTGTTATAGGTTAAAATGATCATATATTAATTAAAAAATGCTCAGCCATGTTTAATTTACTTCAATATGAATAAATTCTTAAGATATACTTAGTCAATAGTCGTAAAAAAAAAAAAAAAATCTGTTGTACTCTGCAGGATTCGAAATCGGAACCCTGGATTCAAAGCCGTATAATATGACCACTGAACCACAAAAATAGCGCACCCTGATGTCTAGCTCCCATACTACTAGATTTCTGGCTCCCCCGGTCGGTTATTGGGAGCTTCCATACATTATCATTGTATGGGCTATCTATGTATATTTAATCAATGGTAATATCGAAAAATAATTTACAATTAATATATAATCATATATATATAATCAAAATATATGGTCAGTGAAGAGAGGGATATGATCAGCCGCGGTTCGGGCGATTTATACTAAAAATAAATTGCGATAAGGAATAAATGAATAATGAAATAATAACAATCGTCAACGCTCACAAACTAGATTGTGTCAACGCCGTGGACAAAAATCTATTTTAATGTCTATTGTACACAAGAATTTGACGTAAATATCATTTAACACAAACACAATAATTCGACATAAATAAATTATTATAACATTACATTATTGTCATTATTACAACATTAACAACTCAGCACTTCTGCAGTCTGCACGAGCAGCGGTGACACAATTAATTCACCAATTATTTTTAATATTATCATGGCTACGAAAGGCAATAAATGTATGTTTTATAACTGTGGTAAAAATAAACGAAATTATAAAAATATCAAGTTATTCCGTTTTCCCAAAAATAAAGAGCAGGCAAAAGAATGGGTTAAGCAATCAGGTTAGTTGAATAAAATCGTGTTTAAAAGTTAAATAATTATTCTTTTTAAAAATTTAAAAATTTAAAAATTAATACATTAAATTGTATGTATTTTTATATGAGGCGCGTAGCTAGGAATTTCAAAGAGGAAGTGTTATTTAAAATTAATTGACAAAATTATACACATAAAACTAATACCTTTACCTATATTTTTGTAAAAACGTATTACAAGTGAATAGATAATGGTTTATGAGAACATTTTTTATTAAAATTTAAAATTTTGTATCCTATATATTATAATTATTAAATAAAAAAAAACGGTTTAAAATTATAATTAATGCCGGGTCCTTATTTATTACTTTACATTATTGTTATCGTAATAATTATTGTTATTTTCGTTTTGATAAATAAACGGTTAATGAAGCATCATTATCTTTATAAGACATAAGTTTACTTCAGCCGGAAGGGGGGTGTTACTACACCTGTAACACCCCCCTGGCTCCGCCCCTGTTTTATATTATACATCATTTTAGATTTTGAGCGGAGTGATGAATGTATTGTTTTTACAATGATGTATGTTTAATTTCTTTTAAATTTTTTTCTTCTTATCTTTGTGTCTGAGGACAATATTTGGAGCAGTAATAGTGCTTATATTTTTTATAAGCATAGAACTTTCAAATTTTTACGAAATATGTTAAAATTACAACAATTTGAAGTTATTTTGTAATTGAAACTTCATAAAATTTGAAGTATTTATACCTTTAGTTTGAAAATGTTGTACAAAGTTTTTCGTAAGCTTTTCTTCGAATATTTATAAAAAAATTTGACAGTAATAAAACCAAAAAATTGTATAAGCCTTTGAAATTTAATTTAAAAATTGTTTCAAAATATTTCGTTAATTTTTCAGCTATTTATAGACATTTGAAATATTCGACTTTTTTTTGTTTTTTTTATAAATGTCGATTAAAATTTTTTGGCTCGGCCAAAATACTTGAAACTCTAATTGAAGGTTTCACATAAGTTTATCGATACGTGATTTAAAAACTATCAAAATACATAGGTATAATTTTTCTGTTTATAACCGTTTGAAGTTCTAATATTAACAAAAATCTTCAAAATCACGAATATTTGTAAATTATTTTGTAGTTTAAAATTTATAATTTTTTTGTATTCATAGTTAAGAATTAAAAATTTAGTACAAGGTTATGCATAAGTTTTGGTTACAATATTTATAAAAAAAAATCGAGCGTAAGTCAATTAACAAGCGTCTAAATTTAAAAATTTAAAAATTCAAGCGTAAAATAATGACTTACTATTAAACAGTTTTATATTTTTGTTATTTTTAAAAAAGTACTAGTCGTAAAAATTTGAAACTTCTACATTATACAGTTTAAAATACATACATTTATTATTTTATGTAGGTTTTAATATATCCTAGGCTGATAAATCATCTCCGTTCAGAATCGTTTTTTGTATACAACGATACCTATCATTGCATTCAAATATTAACCTCAATACCATTTTAACTGTAGGGAATGTTAAATTGGTGGATTTATCGTTAGAACAACTGAATAATCGCCATGTATGTAATTTACATTTTAAACTTACGGATTTTAATGATATTGAAACACAACAAAGATTGAAACAAAATGTAATTCCAATAAAATATGATTTTACTGAATTACCAACTGATGTGGCACAATATATTCCAACTTCACCATTAAACGAATTTGAACACCCCGAGTCACCAAATTTACACGTTAAAACACCAACCATAGTGTACAAAAAAAAATGTCCAAGAACACCTATTGAATCTCCTCATCTTCCGGCTACATTAAATACATCACCGTCTTCGCCAATTTTGACTAATGAATGTTCTCCATCAACAAGTTTAATGGTTAAATCATTAATATATATGCCTTCGCCTATTAGTACTCGAGAACGTCGTTTATACAATTCAAAAAAAGTTCTTTTTCCTAACGAACAAAGTTCAGAATCGTCAATAAAACGCCTGGAAGACAAAATTAGAAAAACAAATATTTTGTTAAAAAAGAATTCATCTACCATCAGTAAATTAAGAAAAAAATTACAAGTTTCTCGTAATAAATTGAATTTACATAAATTAAAAAAAAATATTACATTTTCAAGTTTGGGATCTAAAGTAATAGCAGAAATGCAAATGTTCCATAAGCGTAATTCAAGATCATCCTGGACACTAGCTGAAAAAAATTTTGCAATAAATGTATACTATAAATCACCAGCTACATACAAATTTCTTAGAAATAATCAACAAATTATTTTACCAGGTGTAACAACGTTACGAAGGTGGATAGGGAAATCTAAATTTTGTCCCGGTTTTAATTCACTCTGGTTAAAGCAAATTAAAATTAAGTTGGATACAATGTCAGATGACGAAAAATACTGTGTGATTATTTTTGACGAAATGAAAATTAAATCTTTTTTAGAATACTCGAAATATTTAGATATGGTTGAAGGGTTTGAAGATTTGGGACACAGAGGTAGGACGAATAAATTGGCTACGCAGGCCATGGTTTTCATGATTCGAGGGCTATATAATAATTGGAAATTGCCATTGGCTTATTTTTTATCAGGTTCATCAATGAGTAGTTTAATATTAAAAGATTTAATTACAGATGTAATTGAAAAATGTACAGAGCTAGGTTTTAATATTGTGGCACTCGTTTGTGATCAAGGTTCCAATAATTATTCAGCCCTAAAGCACTTGGGTTGTTGTAAAGAAAAACCATTTTTTGAAATTAAAGGTAAAACTATTTTTACTATTTTTGATGTACCACATATTTTTAAAAATGTAAGAAACAATTTTTTGAAATATAATTTTAAATTCAATGGACAAGAAGTTTCTTTTTCAGATATTAAGTTGGCTTATAATATTGATAAATCGAGTTGTACTAGTAGAGCTCTTTTAAAATTAACTGACAATCATATGAATCCCAACCAGTTTCAAAAAATGAATTGTAAACTTGCTCTCCAAGTCTTTAGTAATTCGGTAGCAGCTGTTCTAAAAACATGTATTGCTACAGGTCAAATAAAATCAAAAACTGCCACTGCAACCGCCGATTTTGTTCGAGAATTAAATAATTTATTCGACTGCCTTAACAGTAAAACATTGTACAGTTCTAACATATACTCTTGTGCTTTAAATGAAGAAAACCCTTATTTACTTAATTATTTAATTAAAACTAAACAATGGTGGACACAGCTGGAGTTAATACAACCAATAAAAGTGTATGGTAAAGTTGTTCCGTGTTTCGACGCTATGATATGGAGCATAAACGCAATAATAATGATTTATACACAACAACAAAAATTAGGTTTTAAGTATCTTCTTACCAGCCGTTTAAATCAGGATGTCATAGAAAATACTTTTTCGGTTTTTCGTCAGCGTGGAGGTTTCAACAGAAACCCGACTGCTCGTACCTTTAGAACATCATTTCGGTTTCAAGCAAAACACAATATCATGAAAGCCACTAATTCATCAAATTGTGAAAATGATTTTGATTACAATTTATTTGACCCTAATTTACAAAACGCTCTTTCTGCATCTTACACAGATACAGAAACATTAAATGAATTAGTTTCTGACTCATTTATATCTTCGGAAGAAGAAGGTACTTTCGATCAATGCCTCGGTAATAATGAAGAAACAATAACATTAGAAACCTGTTCAAATGCATATTTTGCGGGATATTTGGCCAAAAAATGTATTGATCAGTATAAATGTAATAAATGCGAATTAATAATTTTAAAAAATGATGATTTTTTGTTTAATGATCAAGAGTATTTAATTTTTTACAAACAATTCGAAAGTGCCGACATTGAAAAAAGTAGTCTTAAAATGCCTTCTGATTTATTTGTAAACTTTGTTTCTACAGCACAAAAATATTTAAAAGATTGCATAAAACTAAGTCCTCATAAAAGAAAATTGTGCACAACCATCCAACAAAAAATAAAAACGGAATTAATTTCTGCTTTAAACTTTGATACAAACTGTGAAGCACATATCAATTTTATTGTCCAAAAATTGATTCATTGTAAATTACTGAGACATTTTAATTGGACATCCAAGCATTTGAAAGGACATTCTAGTGTACAAACAGCGAATAAATTAAAAATTTTGAAAAATGTTTAAATTTTACATACCTATTGCCATATAGGTGGAATATAAATAAAATATAAAGTTATGTTGGTAACTTATATGTATTTTAATTGTATTATATAACAACTATTTTTATTACTTTTGTTCAGTTAAGATTTCTATTATTTTACAGAAGTTTTAATTCAGTGTTTATTATTATTTAGTTTTGTAAAAGACAAATATTTAACTATAATATGATTATAATATTATTTTATGAAAAAATAAAATAATAATTTTGATTTGTATAACTTTGTTATCACTTTTAACTTAAATATTATAATATTCTAATGAATAATATTGTCTTCAGAACTTTTTATAAAGATTTTATTATTTTAATATATCGGTAGTGTTAATATTTTCACCTGTATTTTGTAAGATGTAAGGTATTATTAATTATTAGCTTTAAAGTTATTCTTATTATATTTCTTTATATTATTAATTATTATATTAATTATAAAATAATTTTTTTTCGCTACTTCACCAATTATTTTAAGAATTTATAATCATGTCACATTTTTCATTCTTTTTTAAAACATTATATTATTAAGATTTCAAGTGTTAATCTGTATTGCCAATAATATATTATTATTTAATATTATTACCATCATAGATGTTGATTAAAATAAAATGTATATTTAATAAATGCTACAGATATATTGCAGTCCGTAATTATTACGCTTCGACTATATTATAAACTCGGTTTATATAGTCGAAGTTATTACGTCTATCAGTGGCGCATGCGCAATACAAATAATACTTATAGCGATCCTAGGGGAGTCCACTAGTACTATTCTGCCGGGGTCCAAAACGCCGCCTATCTGGTTGCCACGTTTTTCCACGGCGTGAGCTATCTATAGTATATTTAATCTATGATTCAATGGACATATGCTACTCTAGACAAAACGACGCCGGTCGTCAGAATATTAATTCGGGAAACGCCACACCGTACTCGCAACGCGCGCCGCGTACGGTATAACAAATTCAATGCGCGAACGAGAATTACATCAAAACACCCATAACGGACAATCAATGCGAAACTGTTTTCACATATTATCAATAATAATCGATAATCATATAAAATGTAAATCTAGCTCATGTAACATTGATGAATTGCATCTCCTCGTTGATACCGGGGCAGATGTTAACGTCATTAAATTACAATTTTTAAAAAATAATTTATTCATCGATGAAACCAATAAAGTACACATACGCGGTATTAATCAACAACTAATACATACAATAGGTCGAATAAATATTCCAATTACAATCAACAACAAAGAAATAAATGTAACATTCGAAGTCGTAGGCCCACAATTTCCTTTATTAAAACACGGAATATTAAGAAAAGTATTCTTAATCGAATCAAAAGCAATAATAGATTTTGCGAATAATACATTAGTTTTAACAAATCATGATAATAAAGAAACGATAAAAAATTGTTACACAATAAATGCACGTTCAGAATCCATAATTAAAATCCCGATAAAAAACACCGAAGTACATAATAATTGCATTTTGATACAAAAACAAGAATTATCGAAAGATTTGTTTTGTAGCGAAAGTTTAACACACTTAAAAGACGGTTATGCCATAATTAGTATTTTAAATATATCCGAAGCAAACAAAAAACTTACAGATAATGAAATAAATAAATTAATATATAATAACGAAAACGACTATGAAATATTAACATTTAACATAGAAATGGATAACAATAGCAGAATAGACAAAATAAAGAAACTAATAAAAGTAGATCACATGACGAGAAACGAAAGGGAGACTATAATAAACATATGCAATAAATATTCCGACGTATTTTTCCTAGAAGGCGATAAATTAACATGTACTATGTTACGTGCCACCGGCTAGATTTCAACTTGTGCAGTCGATGATGAATTTTAATTTAATAAAATGTGAGACTTTAACTTTTACAATACGTTTATTTAAATAATTCAAAGTGTTATAACAATTCATAAAACAGAGTGACGTGAAGTTGCTTGCAGTTCCGTGACTAGAACTCATCTGATTTGTGGTTGATTCGGACCCTCTTTTATATGGCTCGATTGACGTCATTGGAAAGCTGCACCCGGTTGTTTGGTGATTTCCAGGAATCGGTGTCTGACCTTACGCGATGCTGGCTTTGTAGAAATGCCGCACCTGGTTATCTGGTTTAATTCCTTTTTATGATACTGTGGACTCGTTGCCCTTGCTAATTTGATAATTTCCAGGAATAGGTATATGACTTTATACGATGATACCTTATTCGTGGAAATTCTGCACACGGTTTATTGCTGAATCTACTTTTATAGTTCTAATATACTTTATTAGTTTACAATACTTATTTTTAGGTGTGACAGGCACATAATTATGATTAATATAAAGTTTATATCATTATTCTCAGTATTCTAATATACATGTGGTCATAATATGTTATATGATGTATGGAGGCCCATAACAACTAATACTATAGAGCATTCAATTAAGTTAAAATCAGATGCTAAGATACCAATACATCAGAGACAATTTAGGTTACCATTTTCTCAACAAACGGAAATAAATAGACAAATAAATAAAATGTTAGATAACGATATAATACAGCCTTCACTAAGCGGTTTTAATGCACCACTTATTCTAGTTAAGAAAAAACTAGATAACTCAGGTGTACAAAAATATAGAATCGTCGTCGATTTTAGAAAATTAAACGACGCTACCTTAGACGAAGTATTTCCACTACCAAATATTAATGAAATTTTAGATAGACTAGGTAATTGTACAATGTTTTCTGTTATTGATTTTTATCAAATACCTCTTTCACAAGACTCACGCGAATTCACAGCCTTTAGTACGCTTGAAGGTCATTGGGAATTCAAAAGAATGACAATGGGAATGAAACAAAGTCCCGCAATTTTCCAAAAGTTAATGACCAACGTTCTTTCAGGTCTAACTCCACTTAAAGTAATGGTTTACCTAGATGACATTTTAATTTTCTCAAGATCTTTAAACGAACACGCAAATAAATTATCAGAAGTTTTTAATAGACTCAAATCACACAATTTAAAAATCGAACCGCATAAATGTAATTTTCTAAAACGGGAAATTTTATATCTCGGTCATAAAATAACAAGTGAGGGAATTAAACCCGACGAAACAAAAATTCAAGCAGTACTTAATTATCCTCCTCCAAAAACCGTAAAACAAATTAAATCATTTCTTGGCTTAAGTGGGTATTATCGGAAATTCGTACAAAATTATAGCGCCATCGTTAAACCATTAACAAAATTATTATGCAAAGACGTACAATTTAATTGGACTGAAGAGTGCCAAAGGTCATTCGATACGCTTCGAACAGCACTTTGTAAACACCCAATATTAAAATACCCAGATTTCGAAAAGAAATTTTATCTCACTACTGACGCATCCGGTAAAGCACTCGGTGCTATATTATCACAAATACACGATGGAAAAGACTTCCCCGTAGGCTACGCGAGCAGAACATTAAATAAAGCTGAAAGTAACTACTCTACTATTGAGACCGAACTTTTAGGAATTATTTCTTGAGTTAAATTTTTTAAACATTATTTACTAGATACTCATTTCATTATCATAACTGATCACCAACCATTAGTTTATTTAATGAACTTGAAAAATCCCTTATCTAGATTAGCTAGATGGAAATATTATTTGTTAGAATACAATTTTTCTATACAATACAAAGCAGGCTCTACTAACAAAGCTGACGCTCTTACTAGAATGTACACAATAAATGAAATCATAGAAAATACATATGAAAATTTCATTAAAGATATAAGTACTAAATTAATCACCAATAATAATATAAAAGAAATATCAGAAAATTTATTGGATACTAATCCTAAGTATCATATTGTTTCCGAAATTTCTAAGCATTATAATTTTAAAGAGGGAATCAATTATGAAATCAAACAAAAATTCGGAATAAATCAATCACTCCCAGATAGTAAATTAATTGGCGATATACGTTACTTTAAAAACAACGACCGATTCATAATATTTATGATAACAAAAAACAAAAATAAACAACCAACATCATATGAAAATATGTACGTTGCGCTCATGAATTTAAAACATTTCTGTATAGATAACAACATAAACAAACTCGTAATGAATAAACTAGGTCAATCGGACAGTTTAAAATATGATACAATCAGAGCAATGATACGATATATATTCCGTAAAACAGATATCGAAATAAACATATGCGCTTACAAAAATTATACCCAAGAACAAAAATTAGACATACTAAATCAATTTCATTATTCACTAATAGGAGGGCATCTTGGAATCAACAAAACATTAAAACGAATTAAACATAATTGTAATTGGCTAGGAATGAGGAAAGACGTAGAAGAATTTATAAAAAATTGTGAGTCATGCCAGAAAAATAAAATATCCAACAAACATACACGACAACCACTTGCTATAACAAGTACAGCCTCAAGGCCATTCGAGAAAATATTTTTAGATATAGTAGGTCCATTAACTCCTACCTTTTCTGGAAATAATTATATACTTACCATGATGTGCGATCTCACTAAATATTCCATCGGAACGCCAACACCTAATCATACTGCAAACACTGTAGCAGAAGCATTTGTTACACATTTCATTACGACACACTCAATACCTAATGAAATCCTAACAGATCAAGGCACAGAATTTTTAAGTAAAACTTTCACAGAAGTATGCAAATTATTAAAAATAAAAAGAACCGGATGGGCCTCGCTCTGCTGTACAGTTAGGGGTGGAGTGCACCTCGCTTATAGGATAGGTCATTATTATAATGGATTTGTTAAATTTGAATGCAATGATAGATATCATTGTATACGAATAACGATTCTGAACGGAGTTCATATGTTTGTCTAGGATAAAATACATTGTTATTTATAAACATTGTAAAAAGTATATTTTATTTTGAAACGAAAAATATATTTTTCAATTAGGATGGGTTGGCAGTTGCATACAGCGATATAGTTTGTCAGTCTAGAACATTCTACATTATATTATATTTTACATGTAATTTTATGTCAATATTCGATGTTCAAACGCTTATAAAAAAAATTGTGCCTATGGATTTTAATAATTTTTGAACGACATTAAGAACTACTTCTGTGAAATCTTCGATTAAATTTTCAAGTATTTTATAGTAGCCAAATTTTTTTTATCACCGATTATAAAAATAAAATGTAAAAAAATCGAATATTTTAAATGCCTATAAGTGGCTTAAATATCAATATAATATTTTGAAAAAAATATTGCATAAAAGAAATACCAATCTTAACAGCTGGTAGAAATTTCAAAAATCTGCGACTTATACTTTTTGAATTTGACAAATATTTAAAATCGTTTGAGAATAAATCGCTATTTTATGCAATTTCGTAAATATTTAAATTTCAAACAGTCATAAAATTTTTTCCTCTAAGTTCGGTAGAAATTTTTTTAAAGATTTTTGAAGAGTAGCTTATAGATAACCTAGTATTAAAATTTTGAACCTTAAGTATGAACAGAAAAAATTTTATGAATTTTTATCTACAAAATAACTTGCAAATTATCGTGATTTTAACATATTTCGTATAAATTGGAACTTTGAGCACTTATAAAAAAAAATTGTGACTTACGATTTTAGATTTTTTTTTTATCAGTTAAGAGGACGTGTCACTAAAACGTGTACGCGTGCAACGGCCGAGAGAATGCGCTATTAAGTCTTTTCACGATGCGCAAGCACGCGACGTTATAGCCACGCCCATTACTCAGTGCCACTCGCGCCCGTTCGGGTCACGACTTCACGAGTCTCGGGACCGCCGTTTATTATTAAATGAACGTTCTACCATGACATATCACGGTAATGTAAAAATTATAAACGTAAATGCCGATGTATTATTTTTATTATCCGCGCTTACCCAAGAACTATTCTTTTTAAATGTTACTGCTTACCTAATTTTATAAATCAATAAACAGATTGTAAAAAATATAATACAACATAGCTTGATTTGTATTTATTGCATTATTGTCTACTAATTCAAATATCTATATTAAATATATATTTGGGTAGTACCTAAATAAATACAGTGCAATCGAATTAATATTAATTACGTGTTTCATATTTTACATTCAAGTTATATTATTTTCCTTTTTTAAACATAATGATAGTAAATAATAATTAATGAAAATATATCGACATTTATACAAATACATGAAATGTTTCAAATCCTTAAAACTAGCTTAAAAATAAGCGATATATATTTTGAAAATGTTAATCATACAAAAATAAAAAAAACAATTTATATTATAGGTACTATAAATTTTTTTTTTTTTTATGTTCTCTAAAATGTGTTTCGGCTCTAAAATATCTGACTTCAATAGCCGTTTGCCATACCGTGGATGAACCAATTCGGGCAAAAGACATTCCTTATAAAATCTGTAAAATACATGATTTCAAGTTACAAAATTCAAATATTATGTTATTTACAACTGTAGTAGGTATTTAGTTCGTATTTTTACTTACGTTTCTAACTGAGTTTCCATTTTAGAACTCCAAAAGTTTTTGTCGAATTCAACTATATCATAATGAAGCCAGTGTTCAGAATATACTACAAAATAGCATACCTTCCTCTTTGTTATTTTCAACTGCCCTTGCACTTGGTAGTAGTATGAACTATCTTTTTTTAGTTTCATTTTACCGTCTACAATGCATATATAAGGTATCTGTAAATTATAAATAAAAATCATAGATAGGTAGGTATAATATACTAAACATACGCAGTACCATTGATTATAAATATTTATTTTTTAATAATATTTATAATCAATGGCAGTACGCACTATAAGTCTATGTATATGAAATCGCGCGTTCATGTTTATTTGTATCATAGTTTATAATAATTATTATTTTATTGTACCTTTTTGTTGTTGACTGCAACTTGAATATCAATGGTATCTTTTGTCGATAAAGGACATTTAATTTCAAGTAGAGCTGTATCGCCTACCAAACCATCTGCAGAAAATAAAATAGGTATATACTTTATACGTAGGTAAATACAATATATACGTAATTTACAATGTACATTATACAATATACATAATATAATAATTATAATAAATCTTATTCACCAGGGCTAGCAGCTAAGTATGGTTTATCTTTGTCGATAAACAAACCACAATTTAAAACTTTAAAATTGGTTAAAGTTTCAAATTTCTTTCTAGCTATATCTTCCATCATTTTTCCATATTCCATCGCCTTGGTTGTTACATTTCCGTAAAGCAAATCATAAACAGTTCCTTTACATGATGTAGTTAAACGCATTTTACAAACTCTACAAAAGTTGGATGCAGTTAGGCGAATTCTGCGTTCAACTTGCCACGTTTGTGAATTCGATTGGTCAATTGTGTCCCTTTCTAACTTATCGATAGCTTCACTAGAAATTGATAATGATTTCATAAAATTATTTTTTTTTTCAACTATATCTCCAGGTGTTTCATAATCGTCTAATGGTTCAGCTAGTCCATAATGTTCATCGGGACCAAAATTTTTTTTTCGTTTAGCAGTATATTTTTCTTTTTGAAAATGAAGCCTTCTTTTTTGTAAATTACTCAATTTACTTTCACGGGCTTTCAAAAATTGTTTACCAACTATTCCTATGTAGGTAAAAAAATTATAAACAATATAAAAATATTGATGTTTAAATAATGAAAAATATAAATACCTGGACTCTTCTTAGTAATTGTTTTATGCATTGATCTAATATATTGTCCTGAAGTATTAAAAGATACTACAGCAGCTTCAACACGGGCGTTGTATGAACTTTTTAGAGCGAAATTAATGCGTTTGCCAGCAATATGTTTGTTTATAATACTATTAAATTGCTCACATATATTATTATCAACATCTAGTAACAAACTTTGGGCATTATCAACAACTCGATGGTAAATTTGTGATATTTCACTCATTAACCCACACTTTTCCGCTTCAGGTACAACATTTTGTTCACCGATTTTAGAACCATTACAAAAATACGATTCGCAATTTAAATGTTGCCCTAGTAAATGTGATGGTCCATTTTCAATATCCTTTTTTAAATCTAAAATTATTTTATTTTACTTATATTATTTTTACTTGTAATTAAAATATTTATTTGTGTAAAAAACCAAAAATTAATTTTATTAACTACCTTTAATTTTGTTTACTTCACTATCACATAGCGATTTTCTATACTGAATAGCCATAGTTATGGCTGTTCGAAATTTATTGCATTTTTGTTTCTGATTTAATAAATTACGTAAGTGCACTGGATATTTAGTATTTTTGGTTAATTGAGATATTTTTTGACCAAGATTTCTCAATATGTGGTTGCGACATTCAATTTTATCTACTAATAATTTTGGCCCATATGGTAAAGTTTGATGAAGTCGCTTACACACTGAACTGTCTCCATCCCCTAAACATAATATTATTTAGGTATAATAATACAGTAGGTTATACGTCATATAATAGTATGAAGTGTAATTTATGATATTATTGTGATTAAAGTAATCATACCTATAAGTTTATTATATATTAGACCATGCATTTCAATACTCTTCGCAAAACCTTCAGCTATAGCGTCAGCTTCCATACCAGTTGATGTTCCTTTCCAATTTAAAAAACAATTATGAGTTTCAGATATTGTGTTTTTGTTTTTTGAACGTTCGCATATTAAACAATAACGATTACGTATTCCAATGAATAAAATTTTTTTAGTTCTGAACCCAATTATTGTTGCCTAAAATGTAAATTAATAATGTAAGAGTATATATTCTTTTAACTATATCTTCTAAACTTAAATGCATAAAATAATACTATTTAGTCAGCAATATAATATATAATATATAATAATTATAAGTATATAATTTAGCAATATAAATTTTATAGAACTTATAGTATCTTACCACTCCAGATAACGAATCGTACTTAGTTTTATAACTTCGCTTACACCACGATCCGTCAGCTACTACAGTTATCATGGGCACTCCATCCGAATTTATATTACCATCTTCAATGGCTAACTTTTTTTCTTCTATTCCTAAATTAATGTATAGACGTACCTATAATAGTTAAAAGTCTACCATGTTTCCGTGGATATACGGTAAATACCGGATATTATACCGAGTGATCCATTTAATGTAAAAAGACTCGTTTAAACTCATTAAAATTTAAATTTAAAACTATAAAAAAAAAATTTTAATATAATTATAATGACTGACGTTAAATGGATCACTCTGTATATATAGAGAACAGTATCTAGTAAGTACTAAGTTTAACGCAAATATAACATTTTTTTAGCACGCTACTGTATACATAATAAATTATTATATATAAATAAAATTATTGTAAGATTTTTATAATTTTATATTGTAATAAATTATCATACCGTCTAGGTATATTTCATCCCACGCAGTTTTATTTATAATTTCACCAATATTTGATTGCAGTTTAATAAACACATTAGGTGAAATACACGGGACATCTATAGACGCTGAAAATTCATTTAGTTGTGTATGACCAATTCCAATTGCAATAGAACCACTAACTGCTGCTTTATTTACTCCTACATATTCAGTTTCAGAAGTGTTCTCAGAGTCAATTTTTATTTTAATTCGACAAACTAAACATTTAAACAGCCAAGAACAAAAAAATCCTTTTCTGTGTTCAGAGATTAATTCCATATCTAAGAATGTACAGTCTAGCCCTCCCTTGTGTCTACAATTTAAAATTTGTTTAAATACAAAATTCATATCTACAATTCGACGACCACACAATTCTTTAGAACTAAAAAAATAATTAAAAAATATTTCGCAAAAATGAATTGACTTTTAAAATATTTATATAATATTAGTATAAAGTTGTTAGCAAAGATTAGATACCTTTCAATTTGCTCATTGGACATTTCCACAGAAAGTTGAGTGGATTTTATAATAGAATTTTCTTGTTCAATTTCTATAAAGGTCGATTGAGCGAGTGGACTAATTTCTGGATATAAATTGAATGTACTGGAATTACTGTTGTTAATATAATTGTTGCCATTTTCAATACTACAATTTGACATGCCGTCAGAAATTTCAATCGCAGATCTATCATTAAAACCCGGTATATCAGTCAGTATATCCACACCTGTCACTGTGCTATTAAAAATGATTACTTATTATAAGTTATAACACTATAATAGCGTACGAGGTATGACAATAAAATAACGAGACTTTCTAAATATAACCTAAACTATTAACGTTATCTATAAAACAATTATTGAAATATGATTAGAAAACACTTATCTAAAAGTACTATGAACACTGATGACATCGATTCATTTTCTTATACGTTAGTAGCCTTGTTATCAGTGCGAGTTCGACTATACTGCCGAAAAATGTTAGATATAAAAATCGAACAACGTGTTAACATTAAATTTCTTGTTAAATTAAAAAAAACTGCCGCGGAATCGTTTCGTATGTTATGTGAAGTTTATGGTGAAGAATGTTTATCAAGAGCTCGTGTTTTTGAATGGCACAAACGGTTTTGTAGTGGAAGGGAGGACGTCGAAGACGATGATCGTTCTGGACGTCCTACCACGTCTTCAACAAACGAAAACGTTGAAAAAATTGACAAAATTATTCGGCAAGATCGTCGATTAAGTGTTCGAGCTGTAGCAGAGATGGTAAATATTGATAGAGAAAGTGTTCGTAAAATTTTAGTTGAAAATTTAAATATGAAAAAAGTGTGTGCTAAAATGGTTCCTAAAAATTTAACGATTGATCAAAAATTCAATCGAAAAGAAATTTGTTCAGACACCTTAAAAATCATCAAAGACGATCCATCTTTTATAAATAATATTATTACGTGTGATGAAACATGGATTTTTACATACGATCCTGAAACTAAAAGGCAATCCATGCATTGGAAGACACCAACATCCCCAAGAATGAAGAAAGCACGAATGAGCAAGTCCAAATTCAAAGCAATGCTCATTGTTTTCTTTGACATTAAGGGAATAATTTTTGTTGAATGGGTTCCTAGTGGGCAAACAGTCAATCAATATTATTATAAAGAGGTTTTAATTAAATTAAGAGAACGTGTCAGAAAGAAGCGACCAGATCTATGGAAAAATGGCTGGGTTCTTCACCAAGACAATGCTCCAGCTCACAGTGCATTTTCAATTCAACGTTTTTTAACTGAAAAAAAAATTTCTGTACTTCAACATCCCCCGTACTCACCAGACCTTGCTCCTTGTGACTTCTTCTTATTTCCAAAAATTAAGTTTATTAAAAGGAACCCATTTTCAAACAGTTGATGACGTAAAAATGAAAACGGCAGAACTTCTAAAAGGGCTGAATGAAAGCGATTGGCAACACTGTTTTCAAGAATGGCAGCGACGTATGCAACAGTGTATTGATGCTGAGGGAAGGTACTTTGAAGGTGATAATCATTAAATTATAACATTTTTAAAATAAACAACTTTTATTCAAAAAGTCTCGTTATTTTATTGTCATACCTCGTATAAATAGTTAAATATAATATGAAATATGTGTCAACCACATAATTATTTTTAAATAAATAATAATATTATATTATTTAACTAACTTTTGTATTGGAGAATTAAAGTCAGCATTAGAAGTATCCTGATCGATTTCTCTCATAGTACCTTCAGTACTAAATAGATAAAAAAAAAATAAAAAAACAATATTACTATTAGTGGCGTAGAGTTCAATTAAAATTTTTTTAAGCTATTTATATATAATTGAACATTTGAACTATTCAATTTTTCTAATGTATTTTTTTTACGAAATGGCGATAAAAAAAGTTTAGGCAGTCTGAAAAATTGTATGAACATTTTTTTGAAATTTATATTGTTACGAAATCGTTTAAATTAACGATTTATCATCTTTCACATGATGTTAAGATTGGCATTCTCTTTACACAATTTTTTTTAAAAATTATTTCATTAATTTTTAGCTATTTATAGGCATCTGAAATCTTTCATTTTTTTTTTTTTTTTATAAATTTCGACAAAAACATTTTGGTTGAGTCAAAACATTTGAGCAGAGTGAGTTCCCGGTTATATTTTTCTAATTACATATTGGTGTATAATGTATATTATAAAAATTAATGCGACAATTTCAAAATAATATCTTTATTGTTTCAATCAATATTTCATTTTTTGTCTTTCTTGAAAAGTTATAAAAAGTGGACTTGTCCCCTTTCTGCTGTTAGCAATTCATATGGTTAATACTAATTTTATTTTTTTAAACACTATTTAAAATTAGTACTAATATAATACGAATTTATAAACATAACGTACCTGTCCTACATATTCGTCATATTCGTAAGTTGGACAAACATTTGTAGACTACTCTAATAATTTTATACAAATCAAAATGATGACACTATATTATAATACTTACGGTTGGTTTTTACAGAGTTTTTTCATACGTAAACCTACAGCTTTTTTTCCAGTAGATCTTTTTTTGGATCGAAATTTTTTTGGTGACATTTTTATATTAACAAATTCTAGAGTAGACAAGTCGATGAATAATAATTTATAGATAACTAAGTACTTAACTGTTCACTAGACAAACATTCAACTAAAAGCGACTTGTTGTCTACTGTAGTACTGTTGTATGCTTGTCCTTATATTGGTATAGTAAAAATAAACAAAATTAAATTATTGCATTATATAGAAACCATAGATATAATATTATATTAACTATTATGTCTATGATTGAAAGTATTCCAGGAAATTATTACGGGCGCGCTAAATGCAGATTGCAGATAAGCGCGCGGCGCTGCGGCCCAGATCCGGACAACTTTATCGTGGTGGGGGAAATCGTGTTCGCTATTACAACGACCGTAGGCAGCAGCACATTACAGCCAAACATATTTAATAAAATTGAAATGTTTATGTAAAAACTGTTTCGCGCGGGAA
Source organism: Sipha maydis (assembly GCA_034509805.1). Taxonomy (NCBI): domain Eukaryota; kingdom Metazoa; phylum Arthropoda; class Insecta; order Hemiptera; family Aphididae; genus Sipha; species Sipha maydis. Next base: position 24,745 of record JASXSY010001776.1, on the reverse strand, counting down.
AGAACCGAGAAGGCAATAGTTATAACTAAGAAACGAAATTTTCACCACATTAAAAGGAGAATTTTGTCTGTGCAATGTCGTTTTCATTTTTTTGATATCACTTGTACAAAAAAAGTTCTCGTTGTTTCAAAATCCATTATTTTTCTATTTTTTTAACATGAATATTTTTTTTTGTATAAGTGATATCAAAAAAACAAAAACGATATTGCACAGACAAAATTCTCCTTTTTATGTGGTGAAAATTTCGTTTCTTAGTTATAACTATAGCCTTCTCGGTTCTTTCCCGCGTGAAATGGTTTTTACGGACGAATTTACAGATGTCAAACGTCCTCTTAAGGAACAACTTATAAGAAATCTTGTATTAAATTTTCAAGATTTTCTGGTCAGCCAAAAAAATTTTATCGTTATTTTAAAAAAAAATACTTAAAAAAATTGAAAATTTCAATCGTCTATAAATAGCTTAATAAAAGTCAAAATATTTAATGGTGTATAGAGAACGCTAATCTTAACATTTGGTAAAAATTTCAAGTATTTACATCGATTAGTTTTTGAGTTATAGCAAAATAAAAAATTTGATTATGTCGAAAACTGGTTTTGCGTAAAAACTCCCGTTTTTCCCAAATTTTTTTATGGTTTTTCCCGTCGCATTTAAAAAATATTGGAAATTTTTTACTTTTGACCCCACCAAAGTACCAAATAGATTCACTTTTCTTTCAGAAAAGTTGCTACATAAGGCAATCGAAGCATTTTTATTGCCCCAAATCGTGTCGACAGACACAAAAAAAAAAAAAAAAACACACATCATTGTAAAATCAATACATTCTTCACTCCGTTCAGAATCTAAAAAATTACACACTAGCCCATTTCGACCACAATCCAACGGAACTTTAGAACGAAGTCACCGAACGTTAGGTGAATATTTAAGACACTATGTTGACAAAAACCTAGATAACTGGGATTTATTATTACCTTACGCATTTTTTGTTTATAATTCTACGGAACATTCGGTAACCAGATATCAGCCGTATGAATTAGTTTACGGGAAAAGATTAGAAATTCCTATTAAATTAAAATCGGAACCTGAACCACGTTATAACTATGACGATTACTTATACGAAATAAAACAACATATGCAAGAAGCACATACAATTGCACGAGAACGATTAGTTAATAATTAACATAAAATAAAAGAACGTTACGATCTAAAAGAAAACCCATTAGATATAAACGTAGGCGATTTTATACTATTAAAACAAAACGCACATAGAACTGAACTAGAACCACTTTGGCTAGGACCATTCGAAGTACTAGATATTATAAATGAACATAATATCATTATAAAAAAAGGACGTAAATCAGTTACAGTCCATAAAAATAACGTAAAAATATATCACAATGACTAATTAAGAAAGAAACTTATATACTGAACAAATATCACAATTAATTATTCATATTATTAACATAAAATATTACTTTTCAGATCATTATTCATTCAAGAAGGAATTTATCGATTTTTTAGTCGACTTCATGAAAAAAAAAAAAGTTCATTATTAAATTTATTAATTCAATAATTAATTCTACATTTATAATATAACATTTACTTTATTATATTTACAAAACCACATAATGTCCCTATCCATAAAAGAACAAAAATTTTTAATATCATTATACCGATGTATGTTCAATCATACACACGACACGCAATATGTTAACGAAAACACACCGAGAATGGAGTGTTTAGACCACCATATGCGTACAGCAAATTATAGTTTAAATAGACCATTTACTACAGAAGAGATGCCCAGGTTGTATGAAATTGTAAACGAAATATTAATAACTTACGAAAATTCTAATAAACCATGCATGTCGATTGCAATGGGCATTGACATCATGATCGAAAATGACACAATAAATGACAATAACATTTTTAGTTAAAAAAAATAAATAAATATATATATATATATAAATTTTTAGTCACATACATTTGAAATTTCTTCAGATTTATAACATTCGTCATTTCAATTTCTCAAGCGGACGAAGCAGACAATCAGAAATATTATATCAGTAACTCAACAATACATTATACATATCAAAATTCGCATTCGATACTAGAAACAATAAAAATCACTATTCTTATCATCACATTATTTTTAATTATATATTACACAATAAAATGTATAATGAATAAAAGACGCTCACGATCTATAAATACACCAGTAACTTACCAACCTACTGCACCCCCACCATTTTAATTCATTGCTGTCATTATTACATTATTTAAAACATACACTATGGTTATTTCTCTAGTATAATGGTCCTAAATTATACATATAACAGTTAATAATATAAAAGTTAATAAACAGTTAATAAAAAGTTAAAATAATTTCTTCATGAAGATATGGAATCAACTTATCATACAGACATATCTTAAAGGACAATTAAAACATAAGTGGGTAAATTATTAAGTATTAATTTTAACACACATTATAAAATTAATTATAGATTACTGGCGACATTGGTGATGGTACAGGCAGAACAATCGGACAATTCGGAATATTTTACAATAACAAAACATACGCATAAAGGAGCATCATTTTTCTATGAAAGCTACGGTCCAACAAGGTTAGTCGGGGGGCATTATAAAATGATAACATATTTATCATTAGAGGAATATAATAAAAAACATGAAACATTGGGAGAAAGAATTAACAATTTAACAAACACTTGTAAAACAATTAAATCTAGTCTGTGTGAAAAATATCAAAACATACTCTCACATTTATATGATGAAATAACTGACCAAAGAGACAAAATGTATTTATCTTTGGGAAAATCTAATAACAACCAGGAAGAAGAAGAAATTCTCAACCGACGCAAACGCGGTCTCATGAACTTTATGGGAACAGGGATGCACTATTTATTTGGAGTTTGTGATGACAAATGCAGCACAAAAACATCCGACGCAATAACTCGCACAGAAAAATCCGGAACAAATGTATTACACATAACGAAACAACAAACAACAGTTCTCAAAGCAACTATCCAACAAATAGAAAAACCGGTCAAGCAATCGCAAATATTATATGCAGAGTTGAAAGAAACAGAAACAAATTTCGTTAACAACCTAAAAAATTTAGGAAATGCAACTGAAAATATAATGCAAATACTACAATCAACCGAGTTACAAAATATATATACACTTTTAATTAATCTATATGCATACGAAACATCTACATTGAATCAAATAGTAATAGCCGCTAGAAGTGGTGTTATTCATTCAAGCTTAATGACAATACGAGATATTGCTAAAGCCTTAACAAGCATAAAAAACAGATTCACCGCCAGGAAATTAGAAATACCCATGGGCACAAAACCATCAGAAGTATACGAGCTACAAAAAATTACTAAAATGACAGTATTCTATGGAAATAACAGAATAGTATTTATTAAAAAAATACCGTTAGTAACTGACACAGAATTAACAACTTTCAGTATCATACCATTACCCGCAAGAACAGAAGGGGATAATCTCGTGGTTATCGACTCAATGGCACCATACGTAGCAATCACTAAGGATAGAAGAGAATTCACTACATTATCAAATGAACAAATGAATGAATGCACACAAACAGATATATACCGAATATGTCTAACAGACCAACCAGTTCTAAAAAATGACTTTGTCTCACCCTGCGAAATATATCTTTTCACGGAACCACCCAAAGCCGACGATAAAGAACATAGATGTAAACATCGAACATTTAAATCCAAACGAAGTATATATCACAAATTAAAATTTGCAAACGAGTGGCTTTATACCGTTTATAACGATCGATTAACGATAACTTGTAGTAATTTTTCAAATCCACAAATAATAAGTATAAGGGGAGAAGGAAAAATTCAGATAAAAAATATGTCATGCCAAATTCATTCGGACAAACGCTATATTAACACCAGAAGAGGAACTGTCCACTAAAACATACGAAAACTTCATACCAAAAACTGATATGTCCGTATTATTTACGAATTTCCCAAATAACACTAATACACTGCTAAAAGATATAGGACATATGGGTATCCATCCATAAATATCTGGTCATTACAACCATACATCACCCATATGATAATAACTATGACCTTGTACTACAAGACAAGAATTTTAATAAACAATTGATAGCCAAAATACCCATTGGGCATGACATAAAAAAAAAATGGGAGGACCTTGAATTTATTAGAGTGTCACACACTGATATGCGCCCAAAACCATGAGGGGGTTGTAGATTGTCACGATCCAGTTATCGATGTAATATTAACCCGGTGTATTTTTAACTACATAATAAAAAATTTTGGTTATTGGTCAAAGGTTAATTGACAATAAATAACCTACCAAACCTGGCTTATCGTTTAACTCAAATAATCAAATGTACAGAATTTATAACTACTGGTCTTAACAATTGTAAAATATAATAGCACCTCCAAAAAAAAACAAAACTTTAAGGACTTGTATCTCCTTTACGGATTGTTCAATAATAACAATTCCAACGTGAAAATTTAATAAAATCAATAAATTTATAAAATGGCTATTTTGAATTTTGTATAAAACAATTAAATCAAATTTTAAATTTTTTATTTCCAGTACTAAAAAATAAAAATAAAAAAAAATGAAATAAACATGTAGCGCTAGGGTCTATAAATGATAAGTAAAAAAAAAAAATTTTAAAATATTGTATACCAAAAAAGTTATTTCATTTGTCAGAACTCCGTGGGACACCTGTATGTTGAGTAACTTGCTTCACATAAGGTAACCCCGATCCCTAGTTATAATATCACACACCGAGGTTGAGTCTCCGAGACCTCGTAAATATAAACAGAACGACACTTAGACCAAGTCCATCACCGAGTGCAGACAACGGAGCGATAGGTGAAGAGGAGACGTTACAGAGGTGATATGAAAAATTTCTTTGTTTATTTCCGCAAGTTCCAAGTCAATAAAGAAAATTGGCAGTTTATTTTTAGTTGTTTTATTTAAGACGTTGGATACATTACGGACTGAGAAAGGTCCAATTTCATTTATTGCTATCCTTATTTCCACTAATGGAGTTGATGGATGGATGTTTCGAATCACTACTCTGAAAGGTTTTACATCTTGAGCTTGATATGTATGATATTCGGCCTTACTTTCTTGTAGAAAATGGATGGTTGCTCTGTATGAGTCTACGTTGTTGGTTTGAATTTTTAAATTGTTGACATTTGATTTAACAAAGAAACTGTCAGCAACTATTAATTTTATTAAACGTGAACGAAATGCAGAAAAATCTAAAATTCCACTTATAAAGATGGGTGGAGGAGGTATGACTTTTTGTTCGGCTTCGGTATCCGAGTCGATATCAATGAGAATTTCATCGGAATTTTCGGTTTCATGACTGACGTTTGCAAGTACGGCGTATTTATTTGACGATGCGAAAATAGGTTTGTTTTTTTTGGTTGTTTCCGGTTTTCCATTTGAGTTAGATGAAAGATTTCGTTTAGATTTGTGTTGTACTGGTTTAAAATTGGTGTCAATAATTGGTGAGTTTGAGTAAAAAACATAATTTGAATCACTCTGTATACGGCCCCTACCTCCGCACACATAGGGGCAAAGCATATATACTAGTAGCGACCGACTGTTTTAGCAGGTGGATCGAGGCTTACCCACTAGGCACCGCCACCACTAAAACAATAACCGAAACACTCGAACGCGAGTTCTTTTCATGTTTCGGTTATCCACGCGTGTGTCTCAGTGACAACGGCCTCCAATTCATCTCAACCGAAATGAAAAGCGCGTTGGATAGTTGGGGAACGTAAGGTTGGACAACTCCGGTATACCACACGAGAGCTAACCCCGTTGAGCGTCGGAACCAAGAGTTAAAAAAAAGTTTGCGAGCACAACTGTTTTTAGAACGAAATTTTCGGAGGGAAAAAAACCTCACCGCTCACATTGGAGCAGATGGTGGAACTACTTCGCTAGGCGACCGAGGCGGTGACACAGGGCAGCCAACAAACGGCGGAGACGGTGATGGCAATGTGGGAGGATGATCTCCGCAGTGACCTGGTCCTGGAAGCAGCATTCCGGAGAGGGTGGACCGCCTGTGTAGCAGCCATGAACCTGGCAGTCCGGGCCCCTGCGACGGACACAAAACGGCAGAGGACCACTGGGAAAGCTCACCCACCGCCCAAACCACTCAGTCTAAACCGTCCACATCGACCCCGCCAAAACCATCACCAGGGACGCCCGGAGTGGTGGGAAAAATCCCACCGCTACCATCCCAGTGGTCGGATGCGGAGAAGAACCGGGCGCTGCGGTATAACCCGTTGGCCAAATCTTCCATCGAACGTTACAGTGGGAAGTCGGCCGCCGACGTCCAAAGGATCCAGGAGCCAACAGGCCACTGGATCCGACGGAACTCCGGACAAAAACCGGAAGGGGCCATCGGAACCCGTAACCACCACTGGCAACGGCATAGTGACGGGAAAACAACGGAATTGGGAGAGGTTTCTCCGGATAAAGGCGGCCAGGAAGGCCAAGAAGGACCGGTCGGCCGTAACCAGCCAACAACATCGGCTGGCAAAGCACCCGGTTCCTTTGGAGGCTACGGCACAACCACCATCCACGACGGAGGAACCAATGGAAACCGACATCGGGGGTACCGGGGACGCTGCCACCCCGGGAACCCCTCGAGACGAGGTTAACGTGGGGAAATCTGGCAGAGACGTCATCGACGCTTACCTCGAGTCCCCACTACCATCACCTACCATCACTCCCGGAGCTGGACGACGAGATACCTAGCTTCGGGACCCCATCCACGTCACCTCGGCACACCCCGTGAACAGCAGCACCCAAACGTGCGGTATGGGACGTTGTAGTCGTACCCGGTTGTGTAGCTTGGTGGTGGAGTATAACACGGTCCTGGAGTAAGTGAAGGTACATTTATGTACACCACTATAGCGGACCGCGCCTGCTCTCTACCCAGCCACAACCCGGATTAGCGACAACACTGACCTGGTAAAGTCTCACCTACCTCGTACACCGGGCATAGGGGGGACCGTTGCCAAAACCGGTGACAACGAACCTACCGAACGTGAAAAACGGTCTGTCCTGTTTCGACCGTCACATAACGTGTACCATTTTTTTTTCGTAATCGAACTTTTATTAACTTTGTTAGTTCAAATAACCAGTGTTATTTTTTTTATTTTTGTGATCACTAACGGTGGAAATTTGTGCGTCCCAGACGGTTATTACTATTATTACTATTGTGATAGTTAATATACATTATTTTTTATACATAATTTTATAAAATATAAGTATAACGTATCTTCTATTCTTGACCGGCACCCCGAGAGGACACTAAACCGGGCCGCGTCAACGGTACATACTTTATTTTTAATACATATTTGAATAAAATAAAAAATAAAACCATATTAGTATTGTGAACATAGATCTATAAATGATTGTGATATTTTTTTTAATATTAAAAAATTAAAACATTAAAATATTTTTCAGGATCTTGTATTTGCTTTGTAACAAGAAAATTAAGGATTTCCTTGATCCAGTTTTTATTTAAGATTTCGGTCAAATTCGAAAAGAAAATGTTTACATTTTTATTATTATGGTTTATTTTTAATGATTTAATTTTTGTCCATAATACTACCCGTATTCTTTTAATTGAGTATGTATTTAAATTGTTAATTTCACACAGGTACTTTTTTGATATTAATACGATATTATTTCTCAAAAGTTCATAGTTGCAGGGAAAGGTTATTTTTATTAATCCAGGGTGATTGTAATTTATTTTAAGTTCTTCTATTTCTGTTTTATTTAAAATTTATTTTTTTATACTTAAAATAGGTTTTGGATTAGTTATGACGTATGTGTTTATTCCTATTTGTTTTATTATTATGGAATCATCATCGTTTTGTTTAATGCATTGGAAATAACAGTATTGATAAATTATATTTTAGTTTTTGTATTTAAAAATGGCTACTACGCATTTTGGGAAGATAGTGATGTCAGATGAGAATTCTGGAATGTAACATAGATCTGTGACGGATGGGTCATAGTGTTGTAAGCCGATTCCAGATACTAACTTGTGATCATCATTTATGGAGTTTATAGCTATATATGTTTTTTCCGAGTATATAATACATATAGATCCATGAAACTTAAAATTAATTGGAATATATTGATATAGTTTCCAATTTACCGATCTTTCTTGGATAGGTATTTTAATTTTAATTAGAATTTTTGATTTTGAAAATTAACACTCGGTGATAGGTAAATTATAGTATGAAAGCAATTTTTTTAAAGGTATAGTTAATTCGTATCCATCTTTTTTGATTGCTCTTTTTAATTTTTTTATATCATTATACAGTATTTTTGTTTTTACTATCCTCGATGAAATTTTACTTAGTTTACACACTGAACGAAAAATACCTGTAATTTCAATAATAATATAGGTTGATCCAATAAAATTTTTATTAATATACGTTCCATAAAATTATTATTGATATGAGAATGTGAATTTTGTTGAATTCACACTTTGATAAGGAACATAGTAAATTTAACAAAATCTTTTATCAACTTACCGTATAAAATTATAAACCGATTAAAATAGAACTTTGTTAATATAACTAATATAAATTTGATAAAATTAATATACTTTTATTATTGTATTAATAAAATACTATTTATTTTAAGAAAATCAAGTTATTACACTAAAACCTCTTACTAATAAATTTACCAAAAATATATTTATTTCAATAAAACCAAATTGTTGAATTAATTAAATATTTTTATTTTTGAAAATATTATTTGTTTAATTTAAATATTATATTATAATTCAATTATAGTTCAAATATATATCATTACCTATTTATTTTGTACATATATTATTAAATCTAACAAAATATTAAAGATACACCAAATATTTTATGGTGAGTTAAATTAAACAAAACATAATAATATTGTTAACTCTTTCAATTCAACACATGTACACTTAGATAATAACAGTCTCGTTTATTTTTATCTCTAGATTAATATATATACTTAGCTAAATAAAATACAAAAACAACAACAGTAACGAATTACGTCGCACGCTCGCACGTAACGACGTCGACACAACTGACTAGCTTTCCGCCATTCGGCCAATCCTCTAACCCATAAGACAGGGGACGGTCCCGCGTCGGTAAGAACGACCCGCCATCTAGAGGAGTTTACAAGCGACCATCCTGGCGTTCTGTCGTCCTCGACAGATGTCGTCACTCGTACTCATACTCTTAAAAATACTTATTTTCATACAAGCTAATAGTCATACAGCATCACATAAAATTTATATATCATAAAACAGTACATACTTTGTTGAATTCAAACAAAACAACAGTTACTAACAAAATATAAAAAAAACAAAACAAATTAACAGTCTCATAGACATAATACAATACAATATATAGAATAATAATAAAAAAAAAAATCAACAGTAGTAATTCAGTACATAGTCGGGAACATAATTTTCAATAGTAATAATTAAATTTAGGTTCATGCATAATCCTTCATCCAAGCAGGCTTACGCACCACACGCTGGGAACGCCTATCATCAGGAATAGGAGCACCTGGAGCGGTAGGCGGTTGGGAATCCGATGGAAGTAGGTCCTCAACGTTAGGCGATACACTTCTAAGGTCACTTAATTCTTCTTCCTCTTCATGAGCGGACTGCAATTCTCCCTCTGGCTCCTTCCACTTCATCATCAGCTGGTAACCTCCACGATTTCAGTTGGGAGACGTGAGCTGTTGTTGCAAACCGACTTCCTTTGGTTGTGTTCAACTCAGTCACCCTGTAGACATCCGACGACAGCACTTCAGTCACTACCAACAGACCCCTATATTTATCTTGCATCTTGGTCGACTCTCCAGTGCAATTGGGCGCCCTCTTCATCACAACAATCTCCCCCACACTATAGTGTATGTTGTCATGACGGTGCAAGTCATAAGCCGTCTTCCTTCTCGCGTTCTCCAACTCCATATTTTCTCGTACTCGAGCCTGAAGTTCTTCGGGTGGTGACCAATCATCTTTCGTAGCGGACAGGGCAAGCAGAGCTCCTTGCTCAAACCTTGGAGATACCCATGGAGCATTTCGAATGGGGTCTTACCAGTCACCTTGGTCTCGCTGTTGTTGAGTAGACGTTGAACTTCCGGCAACATCTTGGCCCACTCACAGCCAGCTCCTCCCGACGTCATCAGTGTAGCCATCACCACACTATGTGTCCTCTCTACCTGGCCATTGGCTTGTGGATGTCGGGAAGACGTCCATATCAGCTTGATACCCTGGGCAGTACAATAGTCCTCAAATGCTTCAGATGTGTAGCATGTCCCACGGTCGGTGATCAACTGTCCAGGCAACCCATACTCTTTCACAAACTGTTGCACACATTTTATCAGCGGCTCAGTCTTGGTGTTTGGTACTGCATACAAAGTTACATATTTGGTCATGTTGTCCACCAAGACCAAAATGTACCTGTGTCCACCTGGAGTCGTTATGAAAGGTCCAACATGGTCCACATAGACAGTTCCAAAAGGTCTTTTCCCAATAGGTATTGGGTGTAACAGACCTGGGCGTTTACCTCTGGGTACGCGTGTTAACAAACACTCAAAACATGCCCAGATGTGTAGCTTCACGTATCGTCTCATGTTGGGAAACCAGAAGTCCTGCAACACGTTAGCCATTGTACGATCCACAGCCGGGTGACCACTCAAATCATGAGCGGTTACTACTAGGCTTTTCCTCATTGACTTTGGCATGACAAACAATAGTTTGTCCCGGAACTTCCGATACAACAGTTGATCCTTCACAACATAAGACAGGCTCAATCCTTCGTTGGGACTCTCTTCAACCATACTCTTAATATGAGCCACATCACTGTCAGCGGTTTGACACATCATCACACGTTCTTCTAGTGTCAACAGTACACAAACAGTCTGTCGCTCTGCTAGAGCTTTGTCAAGTGACTCTTCATTTTCCACCGGGGCTCGGGATAAGGCGTCCACATGCGCCATACGCACTCCAGGTCGATACTTCACCTTAAAGTCGTATTCCTGCAAGGCGACATACCACCGCGCAACTTGGGCGTTCACACTTTTACTGCTGTTCAGGTAAGTGAGAGCCTGACAATCAGTGTATACTGTAAACTTTATGCCCAAAAGAAATTGCCTCAATTTATTGACCGCCCATACCACACATAACAGCTCTAACTTGCTGGAGTGGTAGCGCGTCTCCGCATCGCTTGTCTTCCTACTCGCACAATAAACCAACTTGAGAGGAGCACCTTCCACTGACGACTGTAACAGCATAGCCCCTAGACCAAGCGCACTCGCGTCGGTATGGAGCTCAGTGGACGCAGCCTCCTTCCGAAACATGGTTTGGACAGCGTCACTCGTCAGATTCCGGCGTAGCGAGTCGAACGCCACCTGCTGCTCTTCAGCCCACTTGAACGCCCGTTCACCGCGCATTAGACGTGTCAGTGGTTCAGCAATGACCGCATACTTTTCGACGAACCGACGGAAGAACCCAGTAAGTCCTAAAAACCGCCGGACTTCGTGAATGTCCTTAGGAATTGGATATCCTTCAATAGCACGCACCTTTTCCGGACCAGGCCGTATCTCGCCACCTTCAATAACAAATCCTAAGAAGTTAATCCTCTTAGCGCCGAATGAACACTTTGACGGCTTCAACGTCAGCTGTGCCTCGCGTATTTTCCCCAATACTGCTCGCAGATTGGTCAGCATCTCTGTCCAGTCCCTTCCGTCTACAACCATATCGTCAAGGTAATTCCGCACGCGGAGCCCTTGGAGTGGACTCAGCACGCGCTGCATAAGTCGAGTGAATTCCGCAACAGCTCCAGACAGTCCAAACGGCATTCTATTAAACTCACCAGTCGTGTCTGCTGTAATAAAAGCCGTTTTTTCCGAGGCTTCCTTCGTCAATGGAATCTGCAAATATCCGCTTGCCAAATCAAGCTGAGCGAACAGCCGACTTTCTGCCAAAGACTCCAACTGCTCCATCATGTCGGGCAACGGGTAGTGCTGTCGTATCGTTTGTTTATTAAGACGGCGATAGTCTACACATAATCGGTTCTTGCCCGCTTGCTTGACTAGTAGCACAGGGCTCGCATAGGGCGAAGTCGTCTCACTCACTACATCGCAACCTTTCCAGTCCGAGACTATCCTATGTATCTCTTCGCGGTCCGCTTGTGTCGTCTTGTAAGGCCGACAGACGACCGGCAGACTACCGGGTACCTCTCGTATGTCAACAATGGCGTACATCCAAGTTCATCCAAGTTCTTGGCGAAACAGATCCGATACTCGTTAACAAGGGCTAGGAGGTCACTGCGTTCCTCCTGAGTGGCTTCCGCGCTGACGAACTCGAAGTCGCTCAATTCCAACATCTGCCGGGTCGGTGGTTCGCGATCCACTTCCAAGACGTGAAGATAGTCAGCCTCCTTAGCATGACTGGTAACACCGACCGCCATACTGTCCACACCGGCCTCTGCGTCATAGATATATAGGCACCCGTGAGCCTTACGGTAGGCTACAGACGGTGGTCCAACCAGGACCGTCCAACAATCATCTCTGGAGCCTGGACAGCGTCCGGCACCACGAGTAACAAGATCTTCCCAGGGCTTACACCATCAAGTACCACATGGGTTTCGACTTCACCTACAGCACACACCGACGGGACGGTCGTACTTCCGATTCCGTAGAGTGGACGCGCTGAGGGCTTCATGCGTAAGTCACACCGTATCGCGACACTCGCCTTGATGAGTGAGTGGTGACTGCCAGTATTGAGCAACACTTCTACTTCTCTATTATTTACCAATCCAACCTTCTTATAAGGATGGCTCGACGCCACAGGTCGCACGTCCGCGAAATTCGTCTGTTCCTTTTCCGGGCAGTTGGGTCGAATGTGCCCCTCTACTCCGCAACCAAAGCATACAGGTTTACGACTCACTTTATCGGGACAGTCGCGCGACAAGTGACCAGTTTTCTTGCACACCCAACAACTGGCGGAGAACGCTTCACTGTTCGACCCGCTCGTCTCCACGACTGCCTTGTCAAACTTCTTCCATTTATTGAGGTTCGCCTTCTCTTCCACCCGTTTCTTAGGTAGCTGTCGGACAGGCGTTCCTTTAGCGTTTTGCGGAACAACATACTTCGGTGCGACTGCCGGTACATGCAACGACGACATGCGCTCCCAATTCAGCAAATCACCCAGCAACTCTTCTTCACCAGCATGCGTCCGCCCGACGGCGTACAGGGCCATTTCCCTCGATCTCAGTCCACGCAGGACGTAGTCTTTGGACACTCCGAAACTATGTCCGATACCCCGACACATGCGGAGCTTGGGTTGCATATGTTACGGGCAATGTGGAATACCGGGCAAAGTACACTTTGCCCGGTCAATGTGGTCCTGCCCGGGCAATGTGAACCACGGTATTTTTCTAATATCATTATGGATAATGATAATATAATAATCAACTATACAGTAGAAACCAATTTACGATTTGTAAAGAAAAATTTGTAGAGATCGAAGACGTACCGGGTAATTCAATTTCATTGCGAGAAGCAGCCCGCTGCTTTTCTAATTTAGGGGGACAAGGATATGATCGGTGTACTTGTACACAGGGTTGCAAAACAAATAAATGCAAGTGTCGAAAAGCAGACAGGCTATGTAATTCTAAGTGTCATTCTTCTAAATCTTGTACAAATATGTCATAGTTCATTATAAAATGTCATTGAATTTAATTTATTAGAAAAATACCATAATGATATTAGTTAATTTTTAGAAATTTAATTTATGAGATAATATAATAATACAATATAATATAATATATAAAATAATGATGTTAATTAATTTTTTTTTCATTCCATCAATATAATATAATGAATCCATAATAATATTATGATTATAATATTATCATTATCCATAATGATATTAGAAAAATACCGTGGTTCACATTGCCCGGGCAGGACCACATTGACCGGGCAAAGTGTACTTTGCCCGGTATTCCACATTGCCCGTAACACATACGATATGAGGGTCTCGTTAGGCCCTTGCTTCCGCGCACGCATTTCATCTTCGCGGTCGGCCGCGCACGCGTCGCGCACAAACGTGAGACGAAACTTCCGTTCTAATTCGTGCCAATCAGAAAATTCACGGCCCGTAAACCAATCTTTAGCCGGACCGATCAAGTGCATACGAACGTACTGTAAAACATATTCGAACGGCCATCGATTAAGAGTCGTCATACCTTTGATTTCTTCCCACCAATCTTCCGCCTGCAGCGGAGACTCGTCTCCAGTGAATGTAGTCATTGCCCGGCTCAAGTCAGGGACTACCCTGTACTCCGGACGCGTCGTCGGAGTCGCTACTGCAGCGGGCACAACAACCGGTTCGGATACATTCGTAACACTTATTATTTTCCGTAGCGCCTCTACTTCCGTTCGCAATGCCAACGACTGCTCACTCTGTTGCTTGAGCTGCGCAACGAGATTTATCAACTCCATATATGACGGAGCTTGGATACTAGCCGGTTCCGTGGGTCTCTCGTCGCCCATGTTGTTATCAGCCGTATTCATCAATTGAGTCTCAACACAACAATAAGATTCTTGATAAGCACGCTATCAGACATCAGGTTATCACAGCTAACCAAGTATCGTTACCGCGGTATTCCTATCACGAGTATGGAACTCGTTCTTTGTCCGCTGGTCCAGACGAACAGGCTAACCTCAAACTACCGCGTAACTTTGGACGGTAGCCAAAAACATGCGGTCTGTCGGTTATTTCAAATTTCGAGTTCCCGATTACTGCTTTCGGGCTTTCGACACAATCGGCACACCGCACACAGAAACGTATTCGGAATCGCGTATCGTAACGGACACTCTAACAACAGCGTACGGCCACGAAACGCACTACGTTCTTTACGGAACAAATCCCACTTCTGATAATTATTTATGTTAACTCTTTCAATTCAACACATGTACACTTAGATAATAACAGTCTCGTTTATTTCTATCTCTAGATTAATATATATACTTAGCTAAATAAAATACAAAAACAACAACAGTAACGAATTACGTCGCACGCTCGCACGTAACGACGTCGACACAACTGACTAGCTTTCCGCCATTTCCGCCATTCGGCCAATCCTCTAACCCATAAGACAGGGGACGGTCCCGCGTCGGCAAGAACGACCCGCCATCTAGAGGAGTTTACAATATTATTACAAACATTTTATTTAAAAATATTGCATACATCATATAATTACAGATAACAAATTATATTTAAGACTATAAAAAACAAAATAATATAAAAATAGAAACAGGTCAATCTAGTACCTACATAATATAAAATATAAATATCATAAAATATTTTAATTCTGCAGTAACTTGTTTTAATAAACTTGAAGTTTTATCATATTTAGTATATTTGGATAAAGAGCCATACATCCATCGATTCCATGGGATATTTAATGTTAAAAACGTGATATATTTTAAAGCAGATATCAAACGCATTCGATGAAGAAAATACAACATATTTAATGTTATCAAAATAAACCAATATTCGTTTAGGGTCGTTTAGCGAGCCAATTACCAAGACACAAGGTTGAAAGGGCCCCTTTTCCTTCAATTTCACAATTAACATTTCCATTTCCGCTGCTGTATCACATATTTTAATAAACGTGTTTTGGGAATCTTTAATGCTATACTTGGTATATGATTTTTTGCCATTATCATCTATAGTGACTTTTCTCGATGTTGGAATAAAAATACTATGCAGTAAGTACATTATTATAAGGGTTTTTAAATCTGAAAATTAAATTATAAAATTGATATGATAAATTAGAAATTATAACATATATACCAAGTTGTATTAAAGATCAATAAAATTAAAATTTAAACAAATATATAATATATAGGAGGTTGACAATGTAAAAAGTACACTAATATCAAAGATACTTTAATAGTTGTACCTGTTCGGTCAAATTTGACCGATCAGGTACAACTATTAAAATATATGAATTATAAACAGGTGTTATAATACAATAAAGAAAAACTTATTATTTGATATATTTTTAGTATTTTTCATCGTCTCTTAATTTCTTGTTTCCACAATCTTTCACTCTAAGATTTAAAATAGTAATTAATTTGGATGAAGTATTTTCAAATGCCATTTCAATTTGTATGCAGGTGCTATAAATCAATGTTTATCTATAATGTAGACAAACAATAATTTATTATTATAAAAATAAATATATATTATGTATAAATGTAATACTTTATTTTAAATAATTCACATTTCGGTTTTTTTTTTTAATTTTAGTTTTTAATATTATTAAATAAATGCATAATGTAGTGGACAAGGAAAATCAGACCCCAACCCTGCTAGCTCAAGCTAGGCGAGAGTTACTGTTTGTATTACATATAATATATAAGTTAATAACATAAGTTCTTGTATACATATATGTCTTATTGTTTGATGTAGGTATCAGTTAACTACCTAACCTATTATAGGTACCTATTTGAAAAGTACACTATATTGCATAATATACCGTACTTATGTATAGCAAAACCAGTAGTACATAACCTCAAAATGATTGGCAGGTTAGTAAAGATAAATTATTTTGCTATGCAGAACATTTCAATATTATATTTTTTAAGGTTGTTTTTAAAAACTTACAAATTTATAACCCATTGGTTTGGTATAATGATGCCATTTATTAAATATTTCTGAAGTATTATTATTTTTAATAAAATTAAGTCTATAATTTATATTTTTTTTTTCAAATATCTTATATTTCTGGCCAAGTCATATCTGTATCTGATAAATAGGAAATATAATGTTCTGAGTCAGATTAAATTTCTAAATGAATAAAATATAAGTTGTGCATTAATAAAATAGATATAAACTAAAATTATGGAAGAATTTTTACTTAATTTTTATAGTTCTTAATAAATAAATAATTACCATTGACCCATTTTTATGGGTCTAGTACGTTTCACCGTGATCATTTCACCGCCGAACTATTCGCTGCAATCATTTCGCCGCTACCGTTTCGCCGCCGGACCATTTATCGCGATCGTTTCTCCATTATCCTATTTTTTTTTCGTAAAACGTCAATAAAAAAATTTTGGTTGGTGAAAAAATTTGAAATTTTGATACAATGTTCTTCATACATGGTTTTTACTAGTTTAAAAAAAATCTCAAAAATCGGCAGTCATAATTTTTAAAAATAAGCGTTTGAATTTTAAATTTTGATACAAATCACGAAATCTGCCCATTTTTGGTGGTTAAAAGTTGATAAATATCAATTGTATGCTTAAGACTTGAAAATATAATATAATGTACTAGAGAAATTGCTCTTTCCAGCGAACCAAAAAAGTTAACCGGAGCAAGGGAAAAAATGTTAGTGTTAGAAAGTTATACTTTTGTAACGTGCCCCGAGTGGTTTGAGGACGCTACGATAATGTTATGATTGAATAGTACTTCTAAGTGTTTTAATATAAGTTCAATAATTTAAACTTGAAAGAATAGAGTATGATATTTTTATTTTACACTTAGAAAAATCAGCAAAGTATTAACAATGTAAATATGACTGTCGTAAGCGGAGTGTTTGTACTTGATGGCTGGATACGTCTGCTGTTGGTGGTGAAACGGAGCCCTTATATACTCTGTTTGATTTTGTTGTTGTTAGTTAATTGTTTTGTTTTCGCCACCTGGTTGCCCTTGGCCTTGATCGTCAAATTCGAATGATGACGTTGTTTGCGGTTATTCGTGATTTGTAATTCGCACGTGGCTTCTTCTTTGTGACTATTTCACAATTTGTTCATGGTCGTGTGATGAAATAAAAGGATATGTATTACATTGATTTGGTACTTATGATTGTGGCTTAGCTTTACATTACAATTATGTGTGCAATAGCTATTTATATAATTTGGAAGTATAAAATATAATTGAACATTTTTATCCTCGTACGACTTGGAAATATGCGTATTATTATTTGTTAGTAATTACATTACAATTATATTACATATAATGGTGCATGTTACACTTTGAAGAAATCTAGTGTTACCACAATAAAATCCAAAAGCGTTAAGAATGTACACCACTTCTAGAGAAAATTCATATAAATATTTAGTGAACATTTCAAGTTCCTTACGATTATTATTTTTTGAATTACTTTTTTTATAGATGATATTAAGTTACACAATTAAGATTCTATTAATGTTTAGTCTAAGTTAAATGGTTTTTAAGTAAAATATGAAAAACCATAAAAGTGCCCTCTTAGGTCATTATTCAACCCTTGTGTGGCACATGAAGAAGGTGAGTCAAGTTGTCGAAATTTACCCAAATTTACTTTTTTATGATGTTTTATAAAATAGGGGGGTAAGGTTTCAAAATTATTAATTTTTTTTTTCTTCTTCTATAAATAAGGACCACCCTACTATACATATTATAATTAATAATACGAGGTGTGATCAAAAAATACCGGGATTTTTTTTTTTTCATTTATTTAAATGTACAAATAATATTTCAAATATTAGTCTCCTTCAAAGTATTCACCGCCCGATGTTATACACTTGTCCCATCTCTCCTGCCACTTTTTGAAGCAGTGTTGGAAGTCTTCAACTTTAAGTTGTTTGAGTTGATCCACCGCATTCTTTTTTATTGTTTCAATATTATCAAATCTTTCTCCTTTGAGGTCAGTTTTAATTTTTGGAAATAAAAAAAAATCACAAGGGGCGAGGTCTGGCGAGTAAGGGGGATGAGGTACAACTGGAATTTGTTTATCAGCTAGAAACTCACGGATTGATAAGCAGGCGCGTTGTCGTGGTGTAACAACCACGATCGATTTTGGAATTGATCTGGACGTTTCTTATGGATTTTTTCTCGTAGTTTAATTAAAACTTCTTTGTAGTAAGTCTGATTAACCGTTTGACCAGTTGGAACAAATTCGTAATAAATAAGGCCTTTAATATCGAAAAAAGTAATCAACATGGTCTTCACGTTAGAACGAACTTGTCGAGCTTTTTTGGGTCTTGGTGAAGTTACTGATTTCCATTGTGATGACTGTCGTTTAGTTTCTATGTCATAACCATAGACCCAAGTTTCATCACTAGTTATTACATTTTTAATGAACCCTGGGTCATTTTGTGTTCGTTCTTTCAAATTTTGACAAACTTCAATTCGATGATTTTTTTGATCTTGAGACAACAATTTTGGGACCATTTTTGCACAGACTCGTCTCATGCCTAAATCTTCAGTCAAAATAGTTTGACATGACCCAAAAGAAATGTTACACTCAGTAGAAAGTTCTCTTATTGTCATTCGTCGATCTGATCGAATAATTTTTCGTACTTTTGCCACCATTTCCACATTTCTTGATGTTGAAGGTCGTCCAGCACGAGAGTCATCATTAATGTCTTCACGACCCTCAATAAACCTTTTATGCCATTAAAATGTTTTAGACCTGCTCATCGCTTCATCTTCAAATGTTTTTTTAATCATTTCAAAAGTTTCAGTCGCTGATTTACCGAGTTTAACGCAAAATTTAATGCAAACACGCTGCTCGAGTTTATTCGACATGACAAAAACGGCACACACAATAAAAGTATCTGATTTCAATGAATTTTCGTTCATTACAAACAGTTAATATTAACTCACGGCTTGAATAACGTAATTGAGTGTTATCTCTATTTTTATTTGATGTGTGTATATTCCCCATTCGATTATTTTTAGCGCAGATATAATTTTAGTCCCGGTATTTTTTGATCACACCTCGTATGTAGAAGGTGTATACGATAAATATGTAAAACTGATTAACCATTAATGAATTTAATTTTAGATAGTTTTACGATGTCCTTATCACAATGATGATTATATTACTTTTAAATGACATTATATAGTTGATATCTATTACAATTTCAAAGTTTATATTTCAGTGTAATTCTGTATATTAAGCGACCAAGTTGACTGTTCTACAATTGTAGATTAAGCGACGACTCAGGTAAGTACGTAATTTTTATTAAATTGAACTATTAAAGTTGTATATACGTCATACATTATACTTACTCATATACGTATATGTTATATGTATATATTATAATATATTATTATTGCATTCTATATAATATATATTTATACATAATAAATGTATATATAAATATATATATATATATATATATTATGTTTATTTATTTTGCAGAATTATTTTTACTTTAGAAAATGGACAACTTAGAATTAAGACTAATACATTAAATAAATTAAGCATTCACATATTCTATTTTAAATTGTAACTGGACCTTTTTATTTGTATTAAAATTATTTAATATTTTACAGATACATTAAAAACTACATATTACATAATAATATGCTTAAATCATTTATTTATGTAGTAATAAAAAAGTTTAATTAATAAAATTGTAATCATTCATACATCGTTTACAAATAAAGGACGCGCGACTACTCGTGTGATATTAAATCGTGCAACTGATGCAGGGTTAAATAATTATACCTTTTTTAATAATAATTTGAATTATAAAAGATGTTATAAACTCAATAAGAATAAAATCTTCATGATAACTGTACCTATTATAAAACATGTTCATTTTTTTTTATTTGCATACAATTATTAAAACAAAATAAAATTTAATATTTTTGCATCCTGCAAATTTTAAAATAATAAACAAATCTAATTCATAATTTTATATTAATACATACAATATAATAAGTGTACTTATATATTTTAATAGTACGAATTTTGATAACTGATGAAATGACTGCTGATGAAGATTAAAAAAATGAATTGATTATTATCCGATAAAACATCACTAGCCTGTTATATACCTGCAATATATTGCGTATTATCGATGTAATCAGACATACTCCATTGGGATTATCCAACAGTTGATTGCAGAGTACTTCCTTGGTATGGGCGATACATTTTTTTTACATTTGGCTGGTTTAGAGGATCGCTCTGAATGTCCTGAATAGATTCAACTTGTGAGCGGATTTTCGGTGTATTTTTTTCTTTCTATACGCGTTTAAAACTACTTCTTGAATTTGACTCCTGATTCCGAGTTTTTCTAAAGGATCAAATTCTTTAATGTAAGGTAGTACACTCAAAAGAAATTGAGCATCTGGATCCTCATTTTTTTTAATTTCTATTTCTTGTGCTTGTTGTAGGATGGCAATTTTTTTCTTCTAGTTGTAAAAGTCTACGAGTATCATCTGCTTCAGTAATTTTTTTCTTTCACTTCATTTTTGTGGTACCCTTGAAATTAATATTTTCTGATAAATTTGAAGTAAATGTAGATGGAAATAATACATCAGTTAATGATGTACCCGTTACATCAAGGTTAGTTTCAATGACTTCATCAGTAGCTTCATGTACAGATAATGTATCTGGTTCTTCAACACTTGAATTCCCAGACATAGAACTAGGGAGTAAAGAGTCCTTTATAAACATAATCATTTGGAAAAATGGTCATTTAGATTTATATTCTCTCCCACT
Source organism: Sipha maydis (assembly GCA_034509805.1). Classification (NCBI taxonomy): domain Eukaryota; kingdom Metazoa; phylum Arthropoda; class Insecta; order Hemiptera; family Aphididae; genus Sipha; species Sipha maydis. The sequence goes on along the minus strand of JASXSY010001776.1, from coordinate 3,145 downwards.
ATCACCTGAATGCCTAATTGGTTCTTTTTGTAATTCTTTTCTAAACGTATCCTTCGTATTTTTCCATTTAATTTTTGCATAATTCCCTAAATTTTGAATATAAAAAAACGTCTCTTTCCAACCTGGATGGTAGATAAGACGTGATCGTGACACCTCCAAAACACAACACAACACTTCGGTATCACGATGAGAGCGTTAGGACCAACGTTTGCACGTAAGAGCCTGTCGGAAAGGACGTATGCGTCGGTTCCCGTTTTGGTGTTCCTCGTGTTACGCGCTGGCCCATCTAATTTGAAACCGGCAATTACGTCGCGTATCGTGGCATCTTCTGACTGCCACCTTTCGAGCGTGTTTGCGGTGAGGGGGGTGTCGTCGCTGTCGTGGTTATTGAACATAGAGAAAATGTGGTCGGACTCGGGATCAACGTTGGTCGTTGGATTTGTGGGTGCTCCGACCAATTTTTCCTCGAGTCGTTCCTCATCTACGGGTGTGCCCGGTGCCAGATCACGGGATAACAAATCTGGTGCTTCGTTATGTATTCCCGGGACATGTACCGTACTAAAATCTAAATTAACTAGTTGTAATGACCAGGGTGTTAATTTAGAATTTTTGTCCTTGGCCCTATGTAACCACGTCAGTGCTGAGTTGTCGGTAAGGAGTTCAAAACGTCGGATCTCTAGGTAGGGGTGAAATTTGTCGGTCGCCCAGATTACTGCTAGGCACTCGCGTTCAACCGCGGCGTACCTTGTTTGTGTCGCATTAAACTTTTTGCTTGCGTATGACACGATGCGTCTTTCCTCAGGTCTGTCACCCCTTTGGAAAAGAACTGCACCCGCGCCTATCTCGCTTGCGTCGGTTTGTAGACAAAACGGTTTGCTATAATCGGGTGGCGACAATTTTGGTGATGTGACTAGCGCGTTTTTTATTGATTTGAACGCGCGTTGTTCTACATCTGTCCATTTTCACCGTACCCCCTGTTTCAATAAATTTGTGAGGGGTGCTATGGTATCCGCGTAATTGTCTACGAACTGGTTGTACCAGTTGCACACTCCTAAAAATTTTCGTACATCCTTTACCTTACGTGGAACCGGAAAATTGTCGATGCAGACCAATTTTTCCGGTTGTTTTTGGATTCCTTCCGCGTCTACAATATGCCCTAAAAATGAAATTTCGCGTAAACCGATTTTACATTTTTTTGTGTTGCACGTAAGTCCAAATCTCTTGAGACGCTCTAAAACTTTGTCTAAATGGGTTTGATGTTCAAACTCGTTCCTTGAAAATACTACTATATCGTCTAGGTAAACTTGTACGAATTCATCCTGGTACCCCCTCATGACCTCGTTCATGAGTCTCACGAAAGTCATTGGACTATTTTTCAGACCGAAAGGAAGGACTCGGAATTGAAAAAGACTCCTACGCGTCCGGAAAGCCGTATATTTTCGTGAATTTTCATGCAGTGGTATTTGCCAGGAACCACTTCGCAAATCAAAAAAACTGAAAATTTTTGCACCCCGCATTTGCCTAATCATTTTATTTAAATCTGGCATAGGATACGCGTCGGATTCGGTTACGTCGTTGAGCCGCCTGTAGTCGACACAGAGTCGGAAAGAACCTTCTTCTTTGCCAATACTACTGGTGCGGCCCACGGTGAGGTGCTAAGTTCAACGAGCCCCTGGAGTTCCATATCGCATACCATATCATCGATAGCAGTTTGTTTCTGTTGCGGATATGGGTATGGTTTAAGCGCGATAGGTGATGGGTCTTTAAGCAAAATCTCGTGTTCAATTAATTTGGTACGTCCTACTTTTTCACCGAAAACTACCGCGTATTTATTTAATACATTGATGAGTTTCTCGCGAGTTTCGGAATCGTCCCCAAATTCTAATTGTGTTTAATTGTCGCTTGTTTGAAAATAATTGCACAATATTAAATAATTTATACGTGTTGGCTTACAATAATTATTATTTTTGACGGTGCAGTTGAATTCAAGTCATCATGGCTCCGACGCAATGAGGAAAATTTCATATGCTTTAAAATCCCTTAGCAACTACACTCCAACCTTCAGAATTTTTAGGAAACTAAAATAATATAAATACTTATGTTAGTGACATTACGCTTAATTAATTCATTATTTTTAGTATCATCTATGATACTTTGAACTTTGAAAAATTTACCCGTTTATATGCTAAGGAACAATACCATTCCTTAGCCCGATGCCTCTGTTTTGGTTCTTTTGTGGATGCAAAATATAAAACAATTGCGAGACACCCTTTCCATTTTTGAAACATTTGAATAATTTTAATCTGCTCTCGGTCAATCATGATTTCAAACAGAATATATTACACAAAAATATTGAATCGTTTGTATTCAAAAATATTTTATGTCGTCAAAAATTACAATACTGATATGAGAATAGGAGACTTTGGAGAATGACATGAGGGCTGTCGGTGTGTGCAGAGGAGATGTGATTGACCGAGTAAAGTGGAGGTGTAGGACAAGGGTGGCCGACCCCAAATAGTTGGGAGGAAGGCGAAGTAGAAGAAGAAGAAGAAGAAGACTGATATGAGTATAGTCGTGACCGCACCACCTAACCCCGCCAACCAATAATGCTCCGTCTATTAGTATAAGGTTTACGCGATAAATAAACTATAATTATTATAAGTGATAATATAATAATAATGATAATAATAATATCATTTTACTCTTTGAAGGGCAGTGGTTAGTATGCTGACCATTTTTTTTTTTTTACCCTTCAAGGGCGGTGGTTACTATTTGAACCACCTATCATTATATTTTTTATATTTTTTCTACAGTTTTCTCATAGCAACCAATTGTTATCAGTTTAAGTATATGTTAAACGTTAACTCTGCAGTTAATCTGATATCTTTTCCCTCGTTTTTAAGCATTTATTATCATTATTGATATGGTGATTTATGAGATAATCAATTTGATAAACAGATATTTAAATAAAATCAAAATTAAACGCTATAATTTGCACCTTTTTAGAAATTCTGAATAATTAGTATTATAAAAAACTATATCCACGAATACAGTAAGTAAATAACATTACTTAGGTTCCTAATTAGATGGTTGATAAGGTGGTTAATTATAGTAACCATCGTTAAGTTTTTGTTAACATTTGTAG